>OY720148.1:8167309-8421654 GCA_963082955.1 Cheilosia grossa | reverse complement strand
AATCGCCACCCCGTGTTGTAGGGGTATGCGAGAAGCGCGCAGGACAACATGCGCCCACCGACGCTGGTCCACAATCGATCGATGAGGAATTCCTCGACAATGAACGTAGTTACTATGAATTCAAGAATCAGTTGAACGGTGTTATGAACGGCAACGGTTGTAATACGGAAAATACCACCGGCTCAGCTTTGAACAACAGCAGTCAGTATCAGCATCCATCAGCCGGTGCCAACAAGATGTATCACTATCAGCAGCCGTCTCCGCCGCAGCAACAACAACAACAACAACAACAACAACAACAGCAGCAGCAGCCGCTGAATCATTGCAAAATCGGTCTTATCGAGACAAATTTGGATACGCACGAGACTAAGATTTCGGAAAAACCCGCAGTCTAATGGAGCTGGGCCCGCAAGCGGTGAAATATAATTTTTCGTCGAAACGCAATACGTCGGGCTATGAGGACGACGACGACGACGACGACGACGAGGATGCGGATGGGTCGGGATGTGATGGCGAAGATAGTGGAGTGTTGGGGGGTGGTGTTAAAAAATCGGGAGTGATAAGTGGTGGTGGCGGGGGTGGACAATCAGCAGCAGCACGGCGACCACACAAGAGTATGGAATTTTTATTGGATAAGGAGAATCAGAAAAATGTTTTGGTGAGTGGAGAGTTTTTGTTTTCTATTTTCTTCTTCTTTTTCTATATATTTGCAAGGATAAGGTGGGGTGGGGAGATTGTCCTAGAAGTTTCTGCGAATGTTTTCGGCTGCATCTTTCAACTCTTTTTGGGGAGGGGGCTACCTAATTTATTTGTTCTCTGGATGTTGATAGAGACACCCGGTTGTGTTGGGAATTTCACTCCCAACGAGAAACGCGAACTCTTACTGTGATTGGAGGGGAGCAGCAAAAATAACGAGACCGCTTTTGTGCAGGTATTCATTTTCGTAGTCAAATGATATATTACATGTTTCGGGGAACGGGAGACTGGGACACATTCGGCGCCGTGATTCCATTAAAGCTAAGTAAATGACGAGGAATGTGTGTTTTTGTTTTGAAATTTAGAACCTACTACGTGATTGATGGCGATCTCCCGTGCGCCTCCTCGTTTTTATTGGTTTTGTGCGCCAGCCTGTCGCGTGATCGTTTTACGTATTTTTGATACTGAAGTATCAAAGTGATGGTTGGCCTCCTAGACCGTACGCTCTGCTTCGAAGTTCTCCTTTTTTCGACGTTTGACTGAGATAGTCGCTATTTGGTTTATTTTCCTCAGTAGTTTCTCTGTTCGTATCAGTAACTATTTCTTTTCAGTCTGAAAGACTGCAGAATCAACATTCTTCTGCAGAGAACAACAGTAATCACTTCATGTCTCAAACATATGGAAAAAGTGGACACTGGACAATATTTTGCGTGGAGTCACGTCCGAGTCTGTGCAAATTCATCCACAATTCATCTCCATTCGCTCCTTATTTTCTCCCCACTTTTCTGGCCAGGTCAACGTAGCGTTCCAGGCCTTAGAGTTCGCTTTCAAATATGTTATCCAAAACCAATGCCAAAAAAAAACGCAAATTACTTGAAAAATTTGCCTTAGAGTTCGCTTTTAAATATGTTCTCCAAAATTTGTCTTAGAGTTCGCTTTCAAATATGTTCTCCAAAACCAATGCCAAAAAAAAACGCAAATTACTTGAAAAATTTGCCTTAGAGTTCGCTTTTAAATATGTTCTCCAAAATTTGTCTTAGAGTTCGCTTTAAAGTATGTTCTCCAAAACCAATGCCAAAAAAACGCAAATTACTTGAAAAATTTGCCTTAGAGTTCGCTTTTAAATATGTTCTCCAAAATTTGTCTTAGAGTTCGCTTTAAAGTATGTCCTCCAAAACCAATGCCAAAAAAAAACGCAAATTACTTGAAAAATTTGCCTTAGAGTTCGCTTTTAAATATGTTCTCCAAAATTTGTCTTGGAGTTCGCTTTCGAATATGTTCTTCAAAATCAATGCCAAAAAAAACGCAAATTACTTGAAAAATTTAAAACGAAGAAGACTTCATCCGACTTCACTAACGTCCACAAAGTGTTGATGAGGGTCGCATTTATAAAGTCTGCTTAGAGCTTCCAGACCGTACTACTCAATTTCTGACGAGGCGTTGCAAAGCCGAGTAAATCAAAGTCGCAAATTGCCTTCAAGTTTTATCCGGGTCCGATTCTTCGGCATAGTACCTCCCATTGGCGGCATATACCTGATTTTGCTCTCATTTGCAGCTGAACCAATTTCCCTCGAAATATTTGACAGCTCGTCAAGTTCTCAGGCGATGCCGTCAGCGTATGACATTGACCCTTGGAAAGTTTAACCTGCAGGGATTGCTCGCTTTTATTCTTGAAGTGAGGGAATCGTGTTTCAAAGTCCCCGACTTTTATTGAATATCTGTCATAAACTGAGTCTCAGCTGTCAAATCTGCTTATGCCATTGTTGATTCAATAACGTAAAAGCTCATCTGCTGTATTGAAGGGCTTACGTTGTACTTTGGAAACTTGTTCAGTAATTCAATTCCGCCAGAGTGAATATGTCAACTTTAGAAGGAAATGTATTCAAATTTTCGTAAAATTTCGTTGGCTTAAGCTAGTGTCAAAAATGGAGCAAATCTATTCAAGTTTAATCATATAAAGTGGCAAAATGCCCCACTAATCACATGATAGTCACGACAATAAATTTTAATAAAATCGCCCTCTGACTTAAGCTGGATTACTGCATCGAATCCCCATTATACATAGTTCGCTATCAACAATTGCTCAATTTGCATACGTCGTCATGGTCAAACTATTTTCTTTTGCATTTTTTCAATATTCAACGGCACCCATGCTTCTCTTTGACTTGACTCAAATTCGTTTGACAGGTATTGCATTGTTTTCTGTTCGACGAAATGCAGTAATTAGCAGTCGCGTCACTAATTAGGTATTCGTCTCAAATGAGGATGTCATAACAGTCACTTATTACGACTGGCATTTTGCACCGTCTGATGTAAGTTTTTTTCCGCCTTTGAACACTTCTGTCGTGAAAGGCGAACCTATTAGAGCATCAATAGCGCCGAAAGATGCTGGGAGAGGTATACACATTTACAAGAGTTCAATTAGTATCGATTTATGTTCGTTGATAACATGGGTGACTTTCTATTTGTCCCAAAAATAGAGGCCCACAAAACTGAGGTCCTATTTGCCTTTTGATTTACTGAACCCATTTTGTTAATGACTTGCTGCCCATGTGGGTATAAGCTCATAAACAATTGACAATCGATTAAAAGCAAGCACTCCACCACTATATGTAGTGAAACCTTGAATCTTCTTCGATTGCAGCACCCTCCGAAGCAGGTATTTCTGAACACAGTTCGAATTGCCGTCATTAATATGACGGTACTTAAAGTGACATCCACGCAATGGATAATAATGAAGGGAATAGTTGCCCTTACAAATTGGGTGCTGGCAATAAGGTTGTGGACTTCCCTTAATGCATTAACAGTCCGTAGTGTGGTCATTTAAGTACATCTATAAAAATGATTTACGATCAATTCTGTCGTCCCTAATTATGGACTTGTGACCCACATCAACCTTTAACTTGTAAACTTATGATTGGAGCCGTTAATAACGAGTCATTTTATGGGCATTCATCTGGTGGGTGAGGTGAAGAGCTAAACGGCTTCGAACTTCCCCATTCCATTTTAGCCACTACGTTTAGAAAATATATCGATTGGTGGCGTTTTTTTTTGGCGCGAGCAATGCAAACAGAATCGGGTTAGAGTCAAAGCTAATTCAACTCTTTTCAGAATCTTAAATTGCACGAACTGATTGTTGGAACTCGTTATGTAGTCAACCAGTAAGACTGAGTCTGCTGTAGTAAGTTCTTCAATATTTTCAGAGAGACCATAAATAAGAATAGGTTTGAGGACCTCAAAGCTTCTTTTTTAGCTACTTCTAGGATTGCAAATTACTCTGCCTGAGGGACGATGTTACGAGAAAAACCGTTGAATTGCTTTCCCTGGTTTCCGTCCGCTACGTTACAAAGAAAGCCTACTTTTAAACCCATTTTCATATGCAAGAGATGGCTGATTTCGTGTCTACACAGTTTAGTTTAGTTGCCCGCAGTGACGTTATAAATTGCACCCACAAGTCAATCGAAAAAAAATCTCCCTCTACTATGTTCAAAAATTATCACGGGAATTCTCCGCACCAGTTTAATCGTGCTCACTTGTAAACTAATTACTACAATTTACACGCACTGAGTCATAGCTGTCCTTCATTTGGTTCTTGTGGTTATAAAAGTAAGAAAAAAACATATACTAGCACCGATTTTCTATACCTACGACCTACCTTTGTTTCAAATTTCAGGTTCCTCTGCCTGATAAGCTCAAATTTGTTTTCTTAATTTTCTAACTCCTACTTGCCCTCGCTTTGCTTTTTGGCTACTTGCTTGCTTCCAGTTCAAAAACATCCACTAAACTCATAAATGAAGGAAATATAGTTTTGCGACATTCGGTCACAAAATTCACATTCCCATTGCTTGTGCGTAACGTGTGACGTAGTCAAAAAAGAAAACTCATTTATGACGTCGCCTTGTATTAAAAATTCCGCCACAAGTACTTTGCATTTTTTTTCCCCTGTGTGCAATAAACTCTTTGGCAAAAATGTTTTTTCACATCTTGTCAAAACACCGAAATGTAGGAAATCTTAACATTTCGGTATCGACAAGCTGTCAAATCTGACAATCAACACAGAAATCACGTAAATGTCGCATTCTTTTATTTATTTTAATTCATGTCTTAAACGTTTCCATCTGTTTTGTGTATTCCCTTAAAAAAAAAAGAAGAAAAAACTCAATCGATACCACGTTGATGTGCACCTACCTTTACTGCAACCCATCAACAACACCCGACAAAAATGTGCGAAACATTTCCCGTAAACTCGACTTCAATTTACCGAATGAATTGCCACAAACCAACCACATAGCTGTTCATTCATGACGTTAGGTCAAAACCCCTCTCAAGTGCAACCGACAAAGCTACAAAAATCACCGTCATAATAAAATCTACTACGATGCAAGTTTTTCTCCACAAAAACAAAAAGAAAAAAAAACATTCAAAACCATTTATTTGAACAACGTCAACGACATTCATTTAAAAGTTCTAAAAAGCAAAGTTCAGCTATACCTCCCGTATAATATATGGGTTAGCTGTTTGCTGAGCTAGTGTGGCGCATTTTGCGCCCCTCTTTTGTATTCCCACTTTGATCATACGCTCGTGAACGTGCAGTGTACGCACAAAGTGTAACCTGTATTCCCTAGAATAAAGAGAAACTCTGAAACAGATTTTTTTTTTGTTGTTGTTGTTGTTTTGTTCATTGAAATTATGATGTTTGCAGGTTTTTTTCTTCTTTTTTTTTTGTTGTCTCGCTGTTTTCACTAAAGCTGCCACATAGAAAATGAAAACAATTAAAATGCCTCGACATTAAAATACCTTCCAATTAAAAGCGAAAACAGAAGAAAAAAATCGCAACAAAATAACGTTGTGTGTGAACGGGTCAAACCTTTTACCATTCAAAAGTTATAAGGGAAATAAGCACACAATTTAATTCCCCTCGTTAATAGTTTACCTATTGTTGGGATGATGGGAGATGGGACATTACCACGGGTTCATAGTCTGAAACGATTTGTGCTGATTTAAATGCACTGCCGAAATTGTTCTCACGGTAGCAAAAAGGGTGCTCAATTTGAAAACTGTTATTGCTTCGCTTAAAACACGACTGCCAATATGTTTTCACTGCAGCAAACGGGGCGCTCGATTTGAAGCTATTGCTTAGGATCCGCTTAAGAAACAACCCCCACCTCGAACGTCACCCCCTCAAATTAAAACAGTTTCCTATTTAAACCAGATAATACCGTAGGCAACTCTTAATTCTCTAAATATCAACGGCCAAAACAATGATTAAACAAAAATGTAAACAAAATGCTGTCACAAATAAAAGCACAGGCAAACATGACATTTACAGATTCACCAATAAAAAAACAAAAACAAAACGTCAACCGCACACCGTCTGTCCAAAAATAAACGGGGGCGTATTTATTTTGTCGTCTACTAACTCAATTTGTCTCTTCGTAGCGTCGAAGACCCGCACCCAATGTCACGCAAAATTAAAAAATTAACGGCTTGATCATCAGCTTAATATTAACTCATCTTATTATGGATTTGACAAATTTATTTTATTTTTGTTTTCGATCTTCCTTCGGCCGTTCTTATCGCACAGCGACAGAATGTAACATAAACATGATGGTCGTCTGCGTCTTTTTACCTCTTTCGTCTCTTCCTTTTTTTTTTCATTCATCCATGGTTTATTTTCATGGAGCATGGTTTGTGTTTCGTGGATCGTCGTTCGTATGAAAATGGAAGGGAGAATGTAAAAACATAGAAAAATAAACAGTTAGCTAGAAATGAAGAGAAAGATATACCAAAGAGAGGCATAAAAGACGAAAGTTTCTCTTGCATATGAAGTAACACTCGTCCGTCTCTTCCCCTTCTTGGCAGATATCTTGTTCAAATTTTATCCAGGCTTGCCAGACCTCCAAAGCTGTTCTTGCTACTCAAAGTTTGTGTGAACTTACGCGATGTTTCTTCCTATTGCAGGGCAAGCTTGTTTAATTGCTGTAAAAAGTCATTTAATAGTTTTCAAAGATTTCAGCTCTACTGAAGGTTCGTTAGTTTATGAGAAAGAATTTTATTTAAATCGTTTCCGGGCACGGTAGCTCATCCTGATTAAAATGTTTCGAGGTTCTTTTTCACAAATAATTCCATCAGTATATTGCTTGAGAGCATAAATTGTTTCTCTACGTGAATCTTAAAGCGACTGATTGCCAATCAGCGTCACCAAAATTAAATTAAGGAAAGGATGTCCTCTGAAAGATCAGAAATAATTTAAAGCCTATCAGCCTTAGGAAGCTGAAATTGCTCACCTTACGCATGCTTGCACAAAATGTCTTCTTTAAGTATGAAAAATTTGTTCTTATGCTTTTCCCTGACTAACATAACATAACAATAATACAAATACTGTCAGATTAAAAATAACTCGAAGCCTCGGAAGCTGAAATTTAAGACATAACTATACAGTTGATAAAAATAGACGTGGCGAGTTTTGTTTATTACACTTAAATTAAAGGGACAATAATAAATCTAACTAAAGCAAACAAATTTGGCAAACTGATTAAATTTATAATAGTTTATTAAAACTGCCGATGTTGACTTTGGTCTTTCCCAAAAAAAAAAACAAAGCTGTATTATGAGATTTAAAACAAAGTCCAGTCTTCAATCTGAGTTCGAGGAAACAATAGTAGCAATTTTCGGAATCTTACCAAAGGTGTGAAATGTCACTCTTTGTGAACGAACCGGTTAACACAATTGTCAGCGTCTTATGAAATAGTGTCCCTCTCTTTTCTCATGACAAAAGTTCACAATGAGACTGAGTTCTGAGGATTGACTCAACCAATGGATTTATTAAAAAAAATAAAAAATAGTATTTCACATAAATTGTTCTCCTGTTTAAAGTGACATTGCGGGTTGTAATGGTTTTCTCAGCAAATGCAAGCTTGGCTTTTTTTTTCTAAATGTCCCCCTACCTTTTTCTAGCTTTTATGGTATTGTTGACAGGAACTATAAATAGTATACCGCCGGCATACCATCAGAAACAACCTCGTATTTGTTCCTCCGCTGTTTTATTTATATAGCGTGGTGGCTACTTCATATTTTGCTCTTAGTTGATACATATTACATCCACAATCCAAGGAGACCTAATTAACGTTCGGCTGGTCACTCCAGGCGTATTTTAATATTTTTTCGATCCATCAGATCTGTTCCAAACAACAACGAGTTGTGCTTGGTTTGGTTTCGTTTTTTTTTATTCGTTAAGTCCTTCCTTTTTTTTTAAAGTACAATAATTTTTCTCCGAATCTTTCCTGAAGATTGAATAGCAATAAAGTCTGTCTTTTCTTTTAAATTACTCCCAAGATTAAATCTATTAATTTGTATCCTCCGTGATAGGTGATTGTTGCGGTGGTTTTTACTAACCATTTAGCCTTGAGCTCCACTCCACTTAGTACCTCATTGCACCCACTGAACAGGAACTAATTATCAGTTCTGTAACAAAAATGAAATCTCCAGCTGCATTTCCTCAAAAACTCCAACTTATAAATCGTTATCGTGTTCATTCAGTTTGCTATTCAGCCTTTTTAGTCGTACTTTGAAATATAGATAGAGTTTCTTTCATCAGCAACTAACCTAACCTAACTCTATCCCTGTTGCCACGAACATAAACAGCTAAAGTCGAGTTAAGACGAAATGAGTTTTTGATACAATTAGATTCAGCATGCCCAAATCTTCAAGATTCGTTTTTTCCAGCTTTTTATCTTCAAAATTGGAATTTTAATGCCGACGACTTTTAATAGATAGTCTAGAACCATTTGTCATTTTAAGCTTTTTAGCAAAACGTTAATATGCTCTCCTGAAAAATTATCAAATTCGACTTTAGCGGCTTTTCCTTGTTGCAACAGCAACTTGCTTCACACTCCACTTTAAAAGGCATTTTTATAAAATTTCCCTTCAATGTCTTGCAAGAGATTTTTTACTAAACCCCACGAAAAACCTCTTCGCAACATTTGCTGAAAACATTTCCCCACTTACTACTTACAAATCAAAGTTTTTATCAAAAAAAGTAGGCACAAAACTATTACAAAAACACTGAAATATTTAACTTTCATCCGCTGTATCTGACAGCTCTGTTTGACAGATTTATTTTGTATTTTTTTTTTTTCAATATTCAAAAGGAATGGAAAATAAACGATTGAATCGTTGCGAATGCAAATTTTACTTGGAAATGTATAACCAGCTTTGGACTTGAAAGTCTGTTATACTGACATTTAGTTAAGTGCACTTTATCTTTTAACTGAAATAAAATAAATGTCACTATACGCAGAAAGTGCCACGTGATCAATTGAACGCGTATCTTCAAGTCGATATAGCAACCTGGCAATCCTATCGGCCAATTGCCTTTAAATTCTCTTTTATTGTTGAAATAATCTCTCTTGAAATTTTCTGTTTGTTGGTGTTGCCTGCCTTTTTGTTCAAATTTTCTATTGTGCAGTTTCTCTTTCATCTCAATCCCACCAGATTATCTTGTGTTTCTTGATTTGGCTTTTGAATTCGTTTAACAGAACTATACGACTGCTGCACATGACCACCTACAGGATGGAAACGTCATTCTAAACATTGCTTAATTCAATAAACAAATTGATCAAAGAAAAAAACATCTATCTCCCCAAAGGTAATGCGCAATAAAGTAATCAGTCGGAGTAATTTTTCAATTGACTTACAGCCAAACAAAAATTCTCAGTTGTATCTACATTAAAATTAAAACAAAATATTTTACTTATCTAACACTACTTGGTGATGGCCTGATAAAATGGAAACTGTTTGTCGCATTCCTGTCATGTAAACATGTCAATAAAGTTCTCATAATTGGCCTTACAAAAAAGTGTTGTCAACTCGGATCACGTCATGTTAAGCCAAAGCCGAATCGGTCATACGCGCACAGACAATCAATTTGCAATGGTAATCAGAAGCACAATCACGATGACATCATTTTTGGTGTAGAAAATTTCTCATGTTTAATTTTATTGTTTGCAGTGAATTTTGCCTGCCGCCCCTACTATAGACGCAAATGAGTCGTGTCTCGCACAGACTGCGTGCGTGCGACTGGAAATGTTATAAATAGCAAATTTGTTGATGTTTGCTAAATTAGCATCGCCCACTGTCTGAGATAAAAGTTGTCTGCCAATGGAGGCTGCGGTAACTAGTTCTACTGCTAGTTACTTGTGAGGTGACCCAAAAACAGACGTGAAAGGAAAATTGTGTCCAATTTATAGGTAGGTGTTGCAAAGACTCGGTTAGGCGGTATCATTTTCTCTGGGAATTGTTTTAATCGTTGGAATTTATTAGCGCTAATATGCGTTAGTGGACATCTGTGAGTCTTTTAAAATAATTCAATTGTCAGAGATGGCTTGGTATTAGTTGTATCCGGCTCTGAAGTTTGTACGCTTTTTAGTATGTGTATGTGCAAGATGTGCACGCGACCATAATCTGAAAAGGTCTTTTCACATTGTTAAGCAATGTCGGACGAATGGTTTCCCATAGCAAACTGTCAATGTATTTTCTAAGCTATGGGAAGATGCGGTGTAATTTCCTGTCGTTTAAGGTAGCTATAGAGAATTTTCTGTTAAGGTTTATGAAAAGTCGAATGCAGGCGCCAGCACCCATTTTCAAAATTCATTGTCTATACAGAGATTGATATTTGTGAACGAATTTTAATTTGCAGTCGAATCCCTTGGGCTCGCATTTTGTTGACTTGTAGTACCCGAAGGAATTTTTAAAACCTACTTATAAGATCGCATTTCGGAGAGTATTAAGCGGGCTTGTGACCTGTGGCGAACGACTGCGTTCTTCCATCCTTTGCGATCTCGTCCAAGGTGGTTTCAAAGGCCTTAAAAGAAACCTTTTATTTCATCCGCTATTGTTTGATCTTTCAAAGGGAGGTTCATACTTGTCTTCATCCTGATTGTAATTCACTGGAGCCCACCCTCTTTGTCAAATCCCGTTCATTTTGTATTAAATACTTCAAACAGGCAATATACGTCCCAATTTTTCAAATTTTAAGTTGAAAGCTTTCATAACTGTCAAGAATGGGTGTTTTAAAAAAAAACTTTCTTGTAAGGGAAATGCCACGCCCCGTTTTTCCTCAACGCCTATGTTTCGCGAAGTGCTTTGTTCGAACAATACACAAAAGAGTTCCAAATTTAACAAAATAAGCTCCCGTGAGTGTCTATAAAAATCGTATTGAACCCTTTTTAGTTTGGGAAGTGCCACGCCTCTTCGTTAGGTATTTGCCTATGGAAATTATTTGTTCTAATATCTTTGGACTATTTTTGTTTACAAAACAAGTCTTTAAAAAAAGAAGCTAATGCCAGTTTCATTTGGAAAAAGTTATAGTTTACTGTAATAGTTCATTAAATATTCTTCCGAATTTAAGCACCAACTCTCATCTGTTAGTTTTATTAACAACAATTAAAGTTGGGTCGAGGGCTGTTTAAACTCAAACTATTATTTCAAAATGCAGTATGCGTTGTATTTATTTATTTGCCGCTTACTTTTGCATTGGGAAAACCAAACTTTCACGTACGCGTTTCGGATTCGAAATCCCTTCTTTTAAGTCGTACAAAAACATGTTAAAAAAATAACAAGGACAAAAAGTTGGGTTTTTTCTTTGGAAAAAGTAGCCAATCCGGGGGGAATATTTTTACCGTCTGGCAACGTTGAGTGTGATCCGTAAAAGCCAGCCAAAGGCATTTTCTATAATCTAAAGAACTGTCGAATATGGCAATACGAGCAGAAGTTTAACATTTTGACAGGTAGGCAACAAACTATTGAACACCGTGAAGCGATGTCATCTTAAGATATTCATGAAAGAAGTTTGTGTTTTTTTTTTTTAAGAAAAATCTTATTCTTAGACCGCATTGTAGATTTTTGCTGTCACTTAGTGGCATCCCCCTTTTAAAAAAATACCAAAACTGTCCTTTGTCTGACTCGAAGCTTTTTATTCCTAGGAAGGTGAAATTTAAGAAAAAGTAAATCTTACTTAAAATATTTTGCAGAACTATGTGTTGGGCTCCTTGTTTTTATAAACGGGAGTACCTTGCGATGGCGTTCAGTTTTCGCCTCACTTGAACAGTAGACTTCAGACAGTCAGTTCTCAAGGAGGGAGGGTCGCCGGAGCTCAGAAAACTCCTTGAAAAACTTCACTTAGCATTTGGAGGCAAATAAACATCAACTTTATTAAAGTGGCTACTTAAATTCTGCCCGGAAACTATAAGTTTGCATGTCACATTTGCATTGGTCCCTTCCTAATTTTAAAAAACCGCCACAAAACAAATGCTAATGAGAAGCCAAGGCTTTAAGACCTTTTGCGCCAACTATTAGTTTTTTCCACCAACGTTTGTGTTTAATTTACATTTCGAGGCCAGCCTAAGGCCGCTCATTGAGTTTACCGAATTGATTTTGAGTAAGATATCAACTTAAATCGTTTTCGAAGAAGGTACAAAAGCCCCTTCAAGGCTCCAGAGGTAATAGTTGCCTTCACCGCAATTTCTCAGTTTTCTTCCACTGTCTTAAATTCACCGTGGACTAATCCATGCCATACTGTGCATCCCGGTCAATGACATCCGACTATACAAAAACAAAACATTCCGTTATCGCGTTTCTAATAATAATTCATGACCGCCCACCGTCTGGCAAATTTCAACTCCAGACCCCGTTTAATCGCATTTTGCATTTTCTGCCCGCCGCCATTAAACGCAGACAATGTATTCGATTTTATTATTATTTTCGCTGTCTCCATAATAATCATCAAGCAAATTTCATTTAAAACTGTCCACGCGCTGCAATGTTTTCATGGAAAGTTTACCGGTTTTCCGATGCGCTAATCAAATTCGTTAGCATTTTTAAAGCTTTAACATCGTCGGGGCAGAGCGCTCCGCTGCCTCGCTAATTCAGCCATTTCCCTCCTTTTGCTTTCAATTATGAATGTTACATTTTATCCGCGCCACACGGCGAACCATACACGATCGATAAAAACACAACACGCCTGCAGTGGGTTTCATCCTGCAACAGTCAAGTGTGGTGGGTGGTTGCTGGTTGCATTCGGGCTCCGTGCACACCGAACCGAACACACCCTTAACTGAGCATGAACACCTCCGCGCAAAACGGGGTTGAGTGGGTACCTACTAGCATTTCCAAGAAACGCAATAAAAAATGAGAAAAAACGTCTGCAACAGCTAGCGCGATGGGTGGCAGGCGTGTACGGTATGCATGTGCCTCTGACACAGTGTCATTTGTCGTTGTGTCTATTGTTATAACCGCAGGCGAAAACAGAGAAAACATATGTGTAACATGTCATCTGTCAAAACAAACTTGTACCGAGGGTGGTGCTGGTTGGTAAACACAAGAAGACGTCGCCTTCTCTTCGTCTCTTCGCTGTTAATGACAGTGCAAAATAATTTCATTACTGTTGTGAGGAAAATCCACGCGGTATGGATGGCTACGTCAAAGGAGAATATGTGCACGGCTCATGGTTTAGAAAGGAACTCTTCAGAGATTATTTAAGTGGGGAATTGAAGCGCGGCGAAGATTTAAATTGACAGGAAGACAGACAATGGAACTTGGCTTTGTGCGGACTGAAAATAATCCGAAAACTGTCAGGCAGAGTATAGCGCCACGGCCGCTGGGGAAAATGCTGGCGTAAATAATGACCTAGTGCGCAGAAAGTGTGTTTATCTTGGGATGAACTCGTGCGCGATGAAGACTGAGTGGAGTCAAGTAGAGCACAAAGCCTTCAGGGGGGTGGGCGAATACAAAGGCGAATTAGTGTCGTGCATGTAAATACTTTGAATGGAGTGTTTGTGATGTGCCGGGGCATTTGTTTAAAGCGGTGGGTTTCTGTGGAGCGGTGAGGGTTACAAAGGCAACAGCTAGCAACTTGGAAGCGACAGCAGGTCGAAATGGGTGATGACTTTATTTTGGTATTTCTTCTGCAGATTTTGTGAATATCTATAAAGCCTGTCAAAAAGGATCTTTATCTCAGTGAATTTGTTAAAAATGCAAAAATAATTATATAACCAAATTTGTTGACAATTGTCTTGTCTACATTTCGTGCATACAACATTTGCGGCTCAGCCCACTTTTTGTAGGCGTTTTACTTAAACAGGGAGAAATGTATGTTGCCTTACTGAAGCCGGTTGATTGGCCAATTTTTCTAGTCAAAAAAGGATCAATATCTGAGTGAATTTGTTGAAAATGGAAAAATAATTATATAACCAAATTTGTTGATAATTGTCTTGTCTACATTTCGTAAATACAAAATTTGCGGCTCCGCCCACTTTTTGTGGGTGTTTTACTTAATCAGAGAGAAATGTATGTTGCCTTACTGGAGCACCTTCATGAGGTCATTTTTCTAATCAAAAAAGGATCAATATCTCAGTGAATTTGTTCAAATTGCAAAAATAATTATGTAACCAAATTTGTTGATAATTGTCTTGTCTACATTTCGTGCATACAACATTTGTGGTTCCGCCCACTTTTTGTGGGTGTTTTACTTAATCAGAGAGAAATGTATATATTGCCTTACTGAAGCCGCTTCTTGGCCCATTTGTCTAGTCAAAAAAGGGTCAATATCTAAGTGAATTTGTTAAAAATGTAAAAATAATTATATAACAAAATTTGTTGATAATTGTCTTGTCTACATTTCGTGCATACAACATTTGCAGCTCCTCCTACTTTTTGTGGATGTTTTACCTAAACAGAGAGAAATGTATATATTGCCTTCTGAAGCCGCTTCACTGGCCAATTTTTCTAGTCAAAAAAGGGTCAATATCTCGGTGAATTTGTTAAAATTGCAAAAATAATTATAATACCAAATTTGTTGATAGTTGTCTTGTCTACATTTCGTGCATACAACATTTTTGGCGCAGCCCACTTTTTGTGGGTGTTTTATTTAATCCGAGAGAAATGTATGTTGCCTTACTGAAACCGTTTCATTGGCCCATTTTTCTAGTCAAAAAATGGTCGATATCTCAGTGAATTTGTTGAAATTGGAAAAATAATTATATAACCAAATTTGTTGATAATTGTCGTGGGTACATTTCGTGCATACAATATTTGAGGCCCCGCCCACTTTTTGTGGGTGTATATTGCCTTACTGAAACCGCTTCATAGGCCAATTTTTCTAGTCAAAAAAGGATCAATATCTCAGTGAATTTGTTCAAATTGCAAAAATAATTATAAAACCAAATTTGTTGATAGTTGTCTTGTCTACATTTCGTGCATACAACATTTGTGGCTCCGCCCACTTTTTGTGGGTGTTTTACTTAAAAAGAGATAAATGATGTTACTGAAGCTGCTTCCTTAGTCCATTTTTCTAAGCGTCGTTTCAATTCTTCAATTTGAGTAATAGAAATTATTTTGACCACTCCCACTTTTAGTGCTGAACTAGTGTATTACTCGCGTCGTTCGATCACATTTTGTAAACACACACATGACGCATAACGTCACCAGTCTCCCATCAGACTATTACATGACAACAATTTTTCTTATTTTTCCCGCCTCTTTCCTTTTTCTCTAACTCATTCGAAAGAATGATCACCTACATATGTATAAACGGGACTTTTGTTTGAACAACCTTTCCTCTTCCACCTGTATCCCTATATTTACATTGGCAAACACGGTTGCACACTCCCCGCGCTCTGCCTCCTGAAAGCGGGTGGTTACCATCATGAATAACTCAATCTAATTATATAAGTAAGTGAAGTGAGCGAGGAGTGCTCATATTTTATCATAATTCATCATTTTGCACTTTCTTCTTCTGCAGATAGTTGTATCGTGGGGGGCTGGGTAAAATAAACCTCACACAAGTATGCAAATTTGCAAGACAAACACTCACACTGTGAGGTACTTTTTTTCCAAGTCTAAACTTAATTCAGGAACTTAATCTAGAACGCAAATGTACGCAGCCATAAAGTTAATTTGGGCGCGGTATGCGGAGAGGGACACCGTACATCCAAATTTATATCCAGCGGATGTTTGGAAACATCGCACGCACGTATACCACATGCAAAATGAGTTAGTTAAACCTCCTATTGGGGGCATAATCGGCGACCCGCCCGTTCCACCACGAAGGGTTCTTGTAATTCTATCCACGCGTCAATTGGAGACGCTGCCTAATTTGGTCTGTAGGGAGACATTATTTATCTCTGTGTTGTTTGTTTCTTTTCTTTTTTGCACTAAAATAGCTGTGTGGCCAATTGAAGAGACCCGACATTTGACTATACAGTCAGCAGCCCTCTTTGTATGTGTGTCCATGTACACACACGTAATTTGTTCATTTCCGCCTTGGAATCACTGCGAAAGGTTATACAGCGAGCATGGAGCTGATGGTGGACGTTTTGCTTTTGAATTGGCTGAATGAACTTTGGCCGGGAGGGCTGTTAAGTGAATCACAGAAATGGGTCGCAGAACGTAGCTGCAATAAATACAACAAGAAAAGAGTGCAGTCTGCAGACATGCAAAGTGCATAAAAGAGAGTGTAATGTGGTTAAAAATGTTGCCTACGTGGTGTATGAGATGGCTTTAGAGGCTGGTCGGTCCTAGGGAAAGAGACCACCATCTCCTGCTGCTGCTGGCTGAGTAAGTGGTTGCCGCTCATTGGGTTTATTTTTGTAATTAACATCTGATTGATGGGGGAAATTAGGACATGGTGTTCCAAAGGGTTTGTTGCACGTCGTATGTGAATGTTTTAAGTCGCTTTTCTATAAGGTCGTTAGGAGAAGGTGCTTAAAATTTCCGAGTCTGATCTGTACCCATTTGAGAGTCCACATTCTCGTAAAGTGTGTATAGCGCCTTCCTCAGGCCCATGCTGAATTTATGGAGGTAATTGTCCCAGAGGAAATTACAGTCAATTACAACTGGTGGATTTGTTTAGCTAAAAACAATTTTGATAACCTTACTTGTGGTACTACGGCATTTGTTCTGTTTAGGGTTTTCTTAGATGTGCGTTGCCTTAAAGCTTGGATTTCGTATACAAACATGCATGGTTTTTGTCTTCCTGATGTTGCGTTGATTGGCAGTTTTGGTTAAAGAGCTATAAGCGCCTGTCTACCATACTATTTTATAAGCTTTTACACTTTACAAGATTTTGAGTATACAAGGGCCCACGTAGCACGAGTTTCTGCTTTCTGATCTACTGAGACGATTTGAATCGGAAGTATCGGGTTCGCAATAGACTGATGTCATTACAAAGATATATTATGGATTAATTTAGGGATGGGTTTTTGAATTTGCATTACACAGTTATGAACTTAATATGCCGATACACGTGTGTGGAAGTGGGAGTTTTTGATTGTGCAAGCTCCAAAAGTGGTTGGAATTATTCTAAGACGCATGTTTAATATGGTTTAAAAAAATAGAAGTGGGGAATATTTGCTTTGTAGTTGTCATTGCATTTTGACAGTACGGTATTGACTTTTACAAAAATATAAAACCCGATTTTGAGAAAAAATTAAAAAACCGATTTATTCGAATTTTTTGAGAAAAACTGAATATGGGATCTTTATTAGAATTATTTTACCATCCCAAATTTGTATTTTGGTCAGAATCGTTAGAGCGGTTTTTGTAAAATTATGCAGGCAAAATAGTAACAAATTTTTCAATATTTAGTTTGAAAAATATTATTGCTAAACTATTTAGCTAAAAACTGAGTATTAAATATTTTATCCAACTCGAAAACGGGGTTTTTGAGACATGAGTGCACGCTCAAAAATTGGCTCTAACAGAGCGCGATTTTTGCTCGCTCGGCTGAAAAAAAAATGGGTTAAAATTAACCAAGTCTCTGTTGAAAAACACCGAGTATTCGTTGCTAAATACTACCGATATAAATAGGTAAAATGCATAACACACTTTATCAATTGAACCAAGTTTCTATATAAATATCAACCATTTGGTTAAATTCAACAGAGTTAGTTTGTTATTTACAACCAAGAAAAATTGATAAAAGGTAATTTTTGACCGAGTTTCGTTAAACAAGTTGACTCGGTTATTTTTAATCCACAAACTCTGTGGGAACTAAATTAACAGTATCACTTGGTAGTTGTTTTTTTTTTTTCGATTTTTCTGTGTGTAGCTTCTTAAATAAGCGTTAAATTCGAATTGAAACCCAAGAATGCAATAATTTTGTAAACATAAATTTTTATCTGAGTCAAAAATCAAAATCGTTCGTGCCGTTTTTTAGTAAACTAATGAAAACCAAATTTAAAAAAAATGCCTATTTTCAAAAATCCGCTGTATGATAATATAGAGAAAAACTGAGGTTGCTATTGAGCTATAAATGACCATATTACCTCAGCAATGCATTTTTGTTATAATCGTACGGACAATTTTCGAGGATATGTATGTTTGGCCAAATTTCAAAAGTACCGTTATTCGATTTTTTAGCCAAAATCTGGGTTTGCATTCATGGTAATCCCATCTACTTAATCTCAAACATCATTTTTGGCTGAAATCGTTAGAGCCGTTTTCGAATAAATCAAATTGGTATGAAAATTTCAGATGGGAAGTACCATTAATAGTGAGGTTAAATTCGAAGTTTGAACCAAACCCGGGTGACCGTTTCGGCTGTAGGCCTCCACCCACCGCCGAAACGGTCACCCGGGTTTGGTTCAAACTTCGAATTTAACCTCTGTTAAAGGTCTCGACCCACCTTTTTGAGTTCCTCTGTCGTCGTAATGTCAGTCAGAATTGATTAACCTCTCGAGTTCGAAATAAATATCCTTCTCTTACTACGTAATCGGAAAAGTTAAAAAAAAAAACTCCATCTTTATGATGTGCGTGAATGAGAAATGGATTTGTTTTCGTAACATTTATTCAAATTCCAGGTCAACAAATATAAATTCTGACCCTGCACCCATGAAAGTGTGTAAAACGCCGATTGAGGTCTCAAGTGCCATACATCTTAGCCCTAGCTTAACAACCATAACCAGTCCATTCTTCCCAATTTGTAGGCCTTTAGTTTCTACTGAAATATGTCTTGTTTATTTTTTTTAGAAATCGAAAGATGTGTGCAGAAATGTATCGAACATCTCCCCCGACTGAATTTGTATAGAAAATGCCTGCCACGCCCACTTTTTGCGGCCGTAATAAGCATAGTTGCAGTGTCTCACTCACTAAAATTGGTATCGTCCTTAAAAGAGAGAAAGCTATATCCGACTGTCGTGTGACAGATTCAGATGACGATTCACGAACGTCCTACCTATTGTTTGTAATCAATCCAACACCAATGTCAAAAGTGACCTTGCTATGCCTGGTCCTATCCAACAGAATACTGAAAGTACTTGTGGTGTTCACTTGACACATGCAATGCTACACAAATTCCACAGACTCATACACAGAATGACGGGTCAACTTTTTTTTCTTATTGACTGCTCATCTTACATCAACACAACACCGACCCTCGCCGGGCGTCAAGCCGCAATATTTTCAGCGAGCAAACCTTTATGCTGTGTACCCACACCAAGCCGAAATTGCGCACTAGAAAAAGTAGCACGTCGAACTTTGTATTTCCACTTAACACCCAAGGCTCGCTCTCTCTATACTCAGTTCATGACCATGGAACTGTGCACGTTTTCACTTATCCCCGTTTAGTATCTTTTTCGCCCATGTTGTCATCTTTGTTGCTAAAATAAGTCCGCCTAAGTGCTTGTCCAAGCACAGCAGAAATTTCGCAAACGAAGCAACAACCTTGCACTGTCATATAACCTTTTCATTAGAACAGCCATCGGCGAGGGAGTCTCAAATTCACCAAAACGAACGAAACAACAAATCAAATTCAATTGAAAAATTCATATCAAAGGTCAGCTATAACAAATTCAAATCCGCTGAGCGCAAGAAAACGACCCAATGGACGTTTGTTGATGAAATTCAAACCACTATACTTGAGACTTCTATCTGTTCGCTGCTGTACTCGGAGTAAGCGTAAACAGCGCAGAAGAAAACGATTACGAGAGTCAGCCGCATACGGCATACTTGCCGGATGGTTTATCTCGATCTTTATGGTAATTCTTCGAGGCACGCTGGTAATAAGCAGTCGAAATACGAAAGAGGCTTAAAAATAGCGTGCATCCATAAACCAGAAGGAGGAAAAAAAACGGAACCGGCCGTCGCCCTTTTCTTATTCGCATAGTCTCAAGTGGGTGTTTTGAATTGCTTATGAGGGAGTTGGGCTTTAACGAGTCTGACGGGCGGTCGTGGGGATTTTGGCGGAAACTTTTCCGTAAAATTTCATAAATTCTCGACTTACTCGTTGAGTGGGGGTTGAAGATGTCTGGGGGGGTGGATTTCGATTTATTTTTCCTCGTGTAGACAGAATTATTTTGATTTAATTGAAGGGGGACGTAAACGACCCTTTATCACTTATGATGTGGGAAGGTTGGGATTAAATGGGCAAAGGAGGTAAGCTGCTGTGTTTCGAAGTTTTTGTCCATTCTATTTGTGAGGGGTTGTTAAGGAGTGCACTGTCTTTACCGCTGTCTGTACCGCTCTTGCCGTGTACACAAGATGTAAAAATATGACTCCGATGGGTTCGTTGCTCCCGTGGTTGAAAGGGTTCAAAATTCCAATTATTCCTTAGACAGACTACTTTATGTCACCGAATCCCTCATTTCTGAGGCTTATAGGCCTCCAATTGCATTGAATTTAGACTGACTTCAACGCCAGCTGCGTTCCCTTGGGGCGTAGCATAATCTGGATATTCTACATGTGTAGAAGGCTGGTCTAGGTTGTGAATTTTTTAGCTCTACAGACTATGCTTGGAGTAGTTCCTTTGCGACACGCAACGTAAGTAGATTTTGGTAAGCCTATAGGGGTCAATACCAAGCTCCAAGATGGACTGATGTCAGTGCCAAATGTGTCATGATTTTCCTAAAGTGGTGCCGCCTTTCTTGAAAACCATTGCATTGTTCTCATGTAGTTTGAATATCTATGTCCGCCTAAGAAAATCATATCCGCTCTGATATGGTCGGGCGGTTTTCTGCATACATCTCATTTGCGTTGGAAGGTGCAACTTTGCATGAGGCCCCACTGGTTCGACGTTCCATTAGTAAGAGCACGATTTTTGCTGGCTTAAAGCACCTCTATCTCTGTTCGGACGCAAATTTTTCTTAAGGTCGAAGTAATGCCTTGATGCGGCAACAACTTTATCGATTCACAAATAAGCCTGTACACAATTCACTTTACGTTGACGCTCTAGTTCATAGACCCCGCAGCTAAACTCACTCTTGCGGAACACTCTTCATAAAACTGTCATCAAGATACTTGAATTTAAGTAATTTAATAAAGAAATTAGTATGTTATACTAAAAACGTAATTTTCGAAAACTATGTTGTTTCTTTTTTATGAGCGAAAAAGCGACATCTACAGTTCTAGAAATCGACAAAAATACACCCCTTTGAAACTAAGTTTTACAATTAACATTTTAAAGGTCATTATGAAAATTTAAAGAGAAAAATGTCAAAAAGTGTTCGTTTCTACAGTAACAATCATTTCATTATGCCCCTGAATTAAAATTAGGTAGTATGTTGCTTACTTTTAGGGGTAAGTAAATTGCATTCCTTCATAAATGGGTTCGAGTCCAAGATGAGTTATATTCGAGGACGTTACTATGGTGACAAAGTGAATGTTACCAAAATGATTTCATTTAACTGATAAGCATTTTGTAGGAAGAATTGTTAGCCTTTCGAATGATAGAAGTTTCATTCTCCTCATTTCATAAGAAATACTTAAAAAGTGTAGACACGGAAACTTTTGATGATAATTAGAAAAAAATATGGATTCTTAAACCGAACCCTGTGGCACCCCAATTTCTTCAATTTCCCTACTGGTTTCTTCTGTTATCGACCTAGAATTATGATTAGAACGGTGGGGCAAATCAGCTACCTGAATACTTTCAGCAACTGACACTACACCCAAAACTGACTGAAACGGTCCCTAAACTTCTTCGGAAGTTTAAACCCACGAAACTCTCCAGACTGGTTTAAAAGATATATTTCCGATTTAATACAAAGCAAAAAAAAACTCAAACCTGCTTATTCTTGGTCAAAGCGGCGGTGTATGAATTCTTCACGTGGCTTATGACATTTATTGTCATTTTGTTGCTCTGCATACCAAAATGGCTGAACGAATCTAGTGATGCCATTCTGGCATGTTTAATACTAGATCTAGCATTTTCGAAGACTTGACTTTTGGAGCTCAAAAGTCCAAAAAATACAACCACTGTAAGATTAAGATTCATCAAATTGAAAGTGTGGTTCTTAATTTTGATCTCGTAAATATTTCGAAATTTTGTTTATTTTTTCTGAAGATTGTTGAAAAACACTATTTTAACGTGTTTATAAGTTATTTTTTTCTGACTTATTTTCAGACACTGAATTTCTCAGTAAAGAGAGAGCTTAATTTTATTAGTTTATGCAAATTGGCAGGACAAAATAATATTCTTAAAAACCAAAAATTATGAACACACTTCTTGTTTTGTTTATTTTTTATTTTTTTTTTTGCTTCCATAATTTGTTTACAGTCTAGCATTTTACTTTTCGAAATTCTGGCATATCTATGAACGACTTTACTGCGAAGATCCTGTAATATTAGTCTGCGAAGAATTTATGGAAAAGCTGTGCAGGTATGCACTACAGTGACTGACAGTTCGAAATTTAAGATCTTCATTTCTTGAAGTAATTACATTGGTGCCACAAGGTTCCATCATCGGGCCATAATTATTTTCCGCCCTATTTGAAGGAACTTTCTAGAATCATAAAATAATGTGAGGTTCATTTTGTTGGCCGATCATGTTCGGGAAATTTGTTTCTCTAGTCTGAGTCTTAAGCAGCGTTGCCGCTGAAAATTTTCAAAAAGGGGCCCAGCCAAACAAAATAGAACCATAACGAAAAACAAAAAAAAAAAACATAAGAAATATGTTCATTACAAAGCACATCGTTCATAGTTTTGCATTCTTTTTCCTTCAATAAAGATTAAAATCTTACCTAAACCTAAAAGGGAGTGATTTTGATCATTTTTAAAAAAATTGCGGGCCACGCGTCTTGGTTCTCAAAAAGGGGCCATTTGGCAACGCTAGTCTTAAGAGAAGATGTGGACACTATTCAGCAGTGGGCGCTTAGACACCACTCCTCTCTAAATCGAAAAAAGTCAAAAGTGTAACGATAGACTATGTTCATAGGTGAGTTTTTAATGACAATCCGCCTTGACCCAGTGACCACCAACAATTTTAATATAATTCGATTTATTTAATAATCTGTAAAAAGTAAAATAAGACTTGGTCTTTTATAGTACAAAGAGAGCTTAAACGAGGTAACAAAGTTCTTGAAACTAAAATTAAAACTAGCAGTGATTTTATAATTTATTCTTAGACAAAAAGAGGAAGATTCAAAAGAAAAAAAAAGGGAAATATTTGAAATATAGAGAAAGAGAAAAGAAAAATTAGAAGAAAAAGAAAAAGAAAGACCTTAATGGTTTCTTTAACGCACGGTGTTCACTGAAGTCAAGACATTTTTTACCTATTTCGTTTAACGACTGTCAAGTTGGTTGTTAAGTTGACACAGCTGGCTGTAATTTTATGTGTAGCTAGGAGTAATTCTATCGAAAATGTTAATATCAATTTTTTACCCTCTAGACTTAGGCTCAGTTAGTAAAGCCACACTTACTTTCCGTGTTTTTCATGAAGTGACTTCCGATTCGAAATATTTTGCATCACTTAATAAACCACTTAAACGTGACCAAATTGTCGCTAAAAGGTCTCAAACAAAACTCCGTGTTTTCTTAATTTGTATCGCTTTCCCTTGTGATAAAATAGTACATACTGGGAATTCATCTACGAAAATTCACCTTTCCTTTAGCTTTTATGTGGTAAAATCCGGTTTTCAAATAACGCCGTAATCAGCGCGACAAAAATATATAAATAAGCCAAGCACGCCTCTTTTGATGCTTGAAACAGAGAAACCTTTGCTCGTGTTTGAATAGCTTTCTCTACTGATCGGAATAGCGGCTAAGTACAGACCTGCCATTCAAACTTTCTCTCAACAGACTAAGTTCCGGTTAGTGTTGTTATATCGTTGGATTTATACCATTTTTGTGGGATTTTTGATGTCTAAAAAGCCTTCCGTGGGATAAAGGGAAACAGCACGAAAAAACATTTAAAGTATAAATTTTTTTTGCAATTTCATCCATATATCTAAATTTTACCGTGAAAAAAAGTGCATAAAAAATGGCTCTAGTACCACCAAAAATAGTCATAGTAATGTTAAAAATCTGGGATTTTAATACTAAAGGTTAATTTAATAGTTTTTTTTTTTTTTTTTGTGTAATACAAATTTTACTTTAAAAATTCGAATCTTGCGCAAAAAAGTATCGTGGGTTTTTAAAGGGAATTTAAGGGCTTTGAAATGGAAAAAATGACTACGCTTCGTGGGATAAATGAAGGGATTGTCCTAACAAAACTGGTTCCGGCAGCTCGCAGAAAAAAAAAACACCTTCTCTTAGGTTTAGTTGCTTGCAGTCTGAGTGCACTTTTGTTACCCCAGTCACTGTCTCACTCACTCAGAAGACCCATGAACAGAGGCGAATTCAAACAAATCTCTTTAAATATATGACCGTCAACATTTAATAAAAAAAAAAAAAAAAATTGTAGCCATCTTAAAAGCAGACTGTTATCATCCCCTTCCTCAATTTGATTAAAAAGTCCCCATCACCCTTTCTGCCAATCGCACTCTGTGCAGGCACTTTCTGCTAAAATATTCTTTTCTCACAATAATCCTTAAAAAAAAAACCCCTTTAAAGTGTTAAGTTATTTAATTACCACGTCTTTTCGCCTTCGAATATCCTTCTTCCCATCTTTAAATTCCAAAAAATGCATTATACCTCCTTTGCCAAAGTTAACTTAATTAGAAAAGTAATACCCGCCCACACTTATTGCCATGTTCGCCAGACCTAATTTGTACAGAAAGAACAAAATAACGTCGTCCCAAAGCCCAACTCAAAAGTCATTAATCTTCGTGACTCAAAGTAACTCAAAGCAGACCTCACACGCCGCCTTCAGTGCACCCTCTAAGGGCGTTTAATTAATGATGAAAAATTAGAAATAAAATGCAAACATTAGGACCGACGCGCAGTCCCGCATTTCTCCGCGCCCTTTTTTTTTTTTGTTTTCGTTGGTCAATTTCATTCGAGTGAGTTATCTATGAGTTGCATGTTGTGGGCTAGGCCATACTTTACCCATATGCAGAGGGTCGACACAGGATGCATTCATAAATCCATTTTGGAAGAGTAATTATGGTGCGGGGGGGAGGGCGGTCGTGGATTTCGCCGACTCAGACAGAAATAGCATTGTTTCAGTAAATAACGGTCACTTGGCACGCAACATTCCGGTACGGTACTTGGAGTAGATATAGATGCACACATTGGGGCGATTGAGCCAACACCCTCGCTTGGAGCAACTGGTGGTTGGAATTCGTTTGTTTTGGCTGCATGCAACGAGGCAGAGTGTTTCGAATTGAATAGGTATACAGTTGGAGAGCCGTCGAGGGAACGGGTGTTGAATGCATAATTGATCCGATGGAATGGCGAGTGCAAACAGTTTGATTGTGGTCGAGGTTCATGTAGTTTTGTTGCATACTTCTGTTCGTATGTGCGGTTTCATTTCTATTTCGGGAAAAACGGTATTTGAGGCTGAACACAGTTGAGGGAGGTCTGGTGTAGGAGTTCAGAATGCTAAATGTGTTTTTTTATTTTTTAATTTGCAATATCTTTTTGTTCTTTTCTCGATGATTGTTCAGTATGCAAGGTGGGTGGCACTGATCCAGATTTGATTATAGACAGTTGATGAGGCCTTTTTCTGAGTACTCTAAAGAACTTTGCTTACTTACTTCACGTACTGTCTTTGATGCTTGAGGGGTTGCAGTCATCGCCGATCGCGCACTGTGTCCAGAAAAAGCCCGATAGATGTGTCTACGGTTCGGTATTCCTTTTTCGTCTGGAACCCAACTTGAAGATTCTCTTGGCTGGCTAGCTTAAAGACCATTCACAAGAAAGCGAACTGCGAACTGGCGAATATTCGTTGATACATGAAAACTTTTTTTAGTCGCAGGTACGCGCGAATCATTTGCATTGTTGAAGGTTAAGTTCTAACGAATTTTTCATTCGCGGATTTTTGGATCGCGACTGTTTTATGTGGATTGTGAACAAAGTGTGACAGTTCGCGGCGAGAGTTTTCAATTCGCCAGAAAATTTCTGTAATTGTAAATTTCGCCATTTTAATCAATTAAGACTCAGTATTTTTAAGATTAGATGTAAAATTAATTGAATATAATGCTTTTGTGGTAAAACAAATGGCAATTTTCAATTCATAAATACAGTTAAACTTATTTGTTCGCAATTCGCCTATTCGCAGCTCGCGTAGTTCGCTCGATGTAACTCAGCCAAATAGCCAGCACAGCTTGGTAAGCCTTTTACGTGTTTGCGGGTGTCGAAAACTCCGTCTAGTAATTTTTCTTTCAATTTTGTTTTTATGTTCTTCTACACCTTTTGTACAGGAGGAATTTATGAAGCTAATCGTCGGATCGTCGGCAAATTGTCAGAGTCAAATATTTTGTTGTTCTTAAAACTGTAAGTGGCTAAGGGCTGTTCTATTCACTATAGTTCAACTTCCAAAGTCAACCTTTACTTGACTGTTTGCGTGTTCTGATCTTTCCCTGCCCGCCTCGTTACATGACTCCTATTAGCGCAGCAGCTTCTATAAAATGTACCTGTCAAGAACCTACGTTCTAGTCTTACAGCCTGCAGTCTGTTGCTTGGCTTTCTTGTAAAACTTTCGCATGTTCTTTCAGTCTTTCTGACCACTACCACTTCATATCCATGTTTTTCACGGCAGCATCTTCTGTCTGGCATTTAAGGTAAAGTTTAGGTAAAATATGACTTCCTCCGCGGTGGTTTTTGACTACTTCGATGACTATCTGTCGATGGATGATAGGTGTGCACAGTGAAAATCTCGTAATCAGACGCTTTCCGTAGACCCAGTCGAACCTTTAGAAGTGTGCCAAGCCTTTCAATGTCGTAACTAATTTTTATACGCACCGCTCAAAGTTTCGTTCCTAATGTTGTTAAAGTCGAGCTCTAAATCCATCCGAAAGAAAGTGCTTTGCTCCCTGGTATCTGATGAGCCCCTAGATCTCTCCGTTCTTCATCCTAACTTCGAACCACCTTCAGAAGGTTGTTAAACTCTCCGTTCCTACCCCTCCCAATGCAAATATGCCAAGACGTTTTGGATGTAACCCTGACAGGCGCACTTAAAGTGCGAAAACTGTTCCGATTTTGAATTATTTAACCGCAGGCATTTTGCCTAAAACAAAGGACATTACAGGAAGTTCTAGATGTCACTAAGGCATTGCCAAATGATTTCAAAATGTTGACAAAATTTTAATTTTAGTTTTTCCTACGACTTTTCCGATTGGAAATTTACTAGTCCAAGACAATGGACCAGAATCTTGGCCGGCCAACTTCTGTTGTGTTACACTTATGCACACTAAATATAAATAAATTACAAAATAAATAATAAAAACAACAAACATTTTTTTCAAAGCGTCCAATGAAACATAACTTCAAAGGTCCAAAAAGGTTCCACTTGTCCAAGTCGAGGGTCGGCATTCTGTAAGGCGAAACGTTCAAACGTTTTCGTGTGCACGAATGATTTACTTCTGTTGCTTCTGTTTCAACTTTACGCCCTACAGAATCTGACCCCGGTTTCTCAGCATCCCCCTATTCATACCTTCAGAAATTTCTTCTCGCTCTTGTTTGCATTCATATGCACATCTATTTCGTTCCGCTTCAACGGAGAAAACGACACAAAGTCCTTTCGATGTGCGCCCACCACCCGAAAGCAGAACCACGAGCAAAATGAAGCGGTGCTGTTGTCTTGGAAAAGTAAATCTCACAAAGAAAGTACGTAAATGTTATATTTTGGTTTAGATGAAGCAGAAAGCTGATTGATTCCAACCTTCAAATACTGCAAAATGTGTTCTCCTTATCTCAAATATATTCTATTGATTGAGAAATATTTGAGTAATGTCAAGCTATGGGCAGTGAGGCCAGAGACAAAAATAGATTTCGCTCAAAAAACGCCCCCAAAAAGTAGGCGTGTCAAGAAGCCACCTAGACGGAAGTCTTACCGAAGTCTTAAGAAACATTTTGAAGATGCTTTGTTGCTCTCCCTTAAAACGACATGTAATTTTCGTCACCAAGAATAAGCAGAAAGTTGTGTAGAACAATTGTTAAAATTTTCTTCGTTGAGCTTTATTCATCAGATTAGTTTCTTTATTCAGCCATTTTTCGTACCTTGGCAAAACTAAGGCAAACGAGGCTAGCAACTTGGTTTCGGGTCAATCTCTTCATCAATATCCTCCAAGTCAATAAGGTATGTTGAAAAGATTTCGAATCCCCGACTGTTTGACACAACAACGCCCTCTATCTGTATTGACACATAGTTCAATGCAAGAAATTGCAAAATATATTCCTGGTGGTTAAGTAACAGTTCCCCTTAAAACCACTTGTGGTTGTAACTTTTCCCAAAAGCTTTTCCTGTCGGTTCTTTTCTTCTTTTATGTTTCTCTTCGCACAGGTCATTAAAAGCCGCAGAAGTCCCTCATAAAAAACCAGATGCAATGTTCCCGCTGTGACAAAATTGCCTACCCAAGTCGTTAACCTTATAAAATACGACGAATTTTAATAACCACACATCATAGGCTTGGAACGATGTTCCCCATCCAACAGCGTTCAACGTACAAAAAAGAAAAACCTGAATCGTTATAATTCATTATCGTTATTATACACTCAACTCTGACATTCGTAATTGCATACAGTACATACCTTTGGTAGTCAGCCCGCCCGACCGGGACAATAAATACACTCGCTTCCTATTTTGTAGTACCCCCCATTTGGTATAGCAAGCGTTGTTACAACATTTCCTTACGACATAACACGTTTCCTTCCACGATACCGTGTCGGAAACACCTCTCCCCCACATTGTCAAAACGCTCGCTCTACGACTACCCCAAGCGTTCGCAATCATTGTGCCATAATAATTGGCCCTAATTACCAGACAAACGCTTTATACCATGAAGGCGACTGGTAACTACTCTGTCGCCGTTCTATAGCTGCCGTCGCCGCCGATTTCCAACCCTTACAATACCCTCGAACGCCCGCCCGCCTGAAAAGAATTAAACACTTGTGATTTTTGCATGTGAGCAAACTGGAACACCCTCCAAGTTGGTATTGATTTTGGGAATTGGAATTCGATTGAACTTAATTGCGTGTGGCGCGGTGGCGCGGTGGCGAACTCGACTGCAGGGGGGTCATAACTGTGCGTGATAGAGGTCTCTGGTAACTAAAGTGGTAATGATATTGGCTTACAGCCCTCATTGGAGCTGCTGATGGGAAGCACTTCCAATTTGACACAGATTCGCTTGGGGCGGGATACAAAGTATTGTGATTGTGACTGTGACTGTGTGTCGTCTTGTGAAGGTCGTCCCTTGTCACAGTGCTGCAGATTTTCTGCGGTGCAGCCAAAGGGGTTTTTCTTTTTCAAGAAAAAAAAAAATCCAAGAAGCCCTATGCGGTGTGCCCTATGGGGAGTTGTGGTGACACCTGGCGCACTTGCCGATTGCCGCAATATGCGATTTGACTTTGGTTTTCCCCTGCATTTATGCAAATCATGTTTAATGGGATTTTGTGTGTTTAGTTTTTCCTACAAGTCTTATTGTGCTGTCGCATTGAAGCAATTTGTATTTTTCAAGTGTGATTTGGTCAAGGTCGTGTCTGGTATACGGAAAGAAGGATGTGCCTCTTCAGGGCAGACATTCTTGCGGTAAACAAAGTCTGAACAGTCTAAAGTGATAAATTACCCATACATCTCATCTAGGACAACTGATCTACATGCTTCCTCCTTGGTTTTATGAAGAGAGATGCCAAATTGCGTGCACTGTGCGAGGCTACTTTTTCAGCGGCACAAAAGCCTCGGCTATCGAGAAGTCAAATTTTTGACCAGTTTTTCGAGCATTTAGGGTCGTCTGTTCTACACTCATGGTCAGGTGAAAGAGGTTACTCCAATCGTTACCAGAAACTGACCACAAATCAACTGTCATCTGTCGAACTGGCTATGGCTGGAAAAAGTCTTGCCAATTGAGAAAGCAACCTACCAAGAAAGACCTTTTGTGTGAGGTCTTGTTTTCGACTTGTTTTTCGAACAGTTGCGGGCCTCGTATCGGAAGCCTACTCATAGTGAAATGGCCAATCAAAATGAGCATAAATCAGCTGTCGGTTGTCGAAGTAATTTTCGTTGGAAAAAGTTTCGCCATTTCTAAAAAAAAAAAAATAAAAAAACCAACCACCAAACGAAACATCTGCAGAAATGGTCACGCGCGTGGTTGAAATATTCCGCAGGTGCATTTTTACTGCAGTTCAGCCGTCTCGTAAATGCTCACTCGTGGTACAGAATGACGGCAGCATGTGCTGCGAATGAATGAAGGACTGACTGTAGCTATGTTTCTGTAAAATTCAATTTAAATTGTTGCATTCGTAGTCTTAAAGAATTTTCGCTTTTGATCATTTTAATAATTTATTTTATTTATTTTTATTTCAGGTATGTATACAATGACTTAATCACATGACAGAATTGCTTACCTATTTGTAAGTAGAAAAAAAATCACCTTTGTCAAATGTTTATATTGTTTAACATGTTTTCAACTACAATTTTATTTGTTCAATACCAAAACTTGAACAAAATACGACTACCTCCGTATATAACGCCATAAAAAGTCACTAAACTGAAAATTTGTTGTCTTTGAAATCATGTTCATTTGTTGAAAATGCTTCCTAAAGATGTCTTAAATTTAAAGCCCATTTTTGAAACCCAATAACTGAGGAACTTTAAGGTGTCCAAAGTCCTATGTTCACATTATATGTCTTTCAAATCATGTTTTGGTAATCCCACCTCGTTGGGGAGTCCAGCCCTTTCGCAGAATTGTTTCTTCTGTATGCTGCCAACTCAGTCAGTTCGAAGATACACCATCCCCGCTCGGAGTTTGTGGCAGGCAATTTACCTTGAACACCATTAAGCTATTGGAAACAAATTCTTCGTATACCCTTCGAAACCCCAGTCAACAGCTGAAAGCCGACAAAAATGGCCGAACTTCCTTGCAATTTGCCAACCAAGTGTTTTTAATGCATAAACCATATTAATCTTATGCAAGGGCGTACGAGATATTTACGCAAAATGCTCTACAAGCTGTAGTAAGCATTTTTCATTGCCTACAAATTTTAGTCGGTCTCTGAAGTTGCCTACGATTTTGTCACTTGACAGCTGCCTCATCCCCTTTATAGTTGCTTAAAATTTGGAATTTTTTTAAATGAAAGCAACTCCTCAGTCTTGGTAGAATTTTTAGAAATTATAAAAAGTATAGGTCCTCGTACGGAGCCCAGTGGTACACCAATTTGGCTCGACACTTCTCCCCTTTTCGCGATGCCAAACTCTATAGTTCTGCATATTGTTTAGTTCACTATTTATGCGTAGTCTTGACACCCTATTTTCTTAGGGCAATTCAAGTTCACAAGGTCGTTGGTTCTTGTGCTACGTTGCTTCGATACGATTTCTTTCATTTAAACGTCTTTTGTGGTCGTTTATTGCAAAACAGCCGCCCATATCTCATAATTTAAAGGCCTGTTTAGTAAGCTACTAACCTACTAATAATCATTTTTAACCTTCACACTAAATATTTTGTAGCTCACAATGGGTAATTTTATATGAAAAATGTTGCCATTGTGAGTTCGTAAAATCTGGCCTCGACACGAATTATGACACGACATAGATTATGATAATTATTAGTATCGCGCAGTGTGTCGTCACCGAAAACTATTCAACTTTATCTGACAGTAACTGATGACATTTTACAAAATGTCAAGTTCATAGCCTTCAACCTGCGTTGTGATTGTTAGTTAGATATATAAGTTTGTTGATGCGTTCTTTTAAAAAAACTACTCCACTACTTCGTCATCAGAGTTTATTCATTGTTATATTTCTATTCGAAAGATCGATTTTCCACTTTCCCCAAGACATTGGGCCAATTCATAATTGCAAGCTTTGCAAAGCAAACGCACTGCAAAGCAGGAAAAGCTTGGAAGTTCTCTGAGTAGAATTGTTCACAATTCATGCATTTGTGAACAATATGCGATATTGCAATTTTGCATTTATGAATTGACTCAATGGTTCTCTTCTGTCAGGGAGATTGATCCTTCTCTCCCTGTCAATCGCCCGAGTTCCACTTAAGCGTTGAGCAGTTTGCCCACTTTCACCGAATGCAACTGCGAGAATGACAACCACAACGCATTTTTTTCGCAGTTCACTTCTTGCTTACTGTCATATTTTAGGTTGTCTTAGTAACAAAATCAATCTACTGCCTTTTCGTTTGCCAACTTACAAAATTTGTTTAAAATAGCAAGGTAACTGATGCATTTCTTCCCGGATTGTGTCAGCTTAAGTAAGTGTCAACTTCAAACGGACAGAAAATGTTTAAACAGCGGAAACTATTAATATTTCAGTACACACAATTTAAGTGTTGTCGCACATTGGCTTAAGCTGGCTTACTCCCAATCAATTAGGTACTTGTTGTGATAATATGGCGATTCTAAGCAAAATCTTCCTTGCGGTTACTGGAACTTTTTCTTTCAGGCTGTTTATTTCACCACAAGTTTCAAAGACTTGAAAGAGAAGAGAAGAATATTTTACATGGATTAACATTTACTCAATAGATGGCGTTCGATCGAAAGTGGGGAGAATGCTCCGTCAGATTTGTGAGTTTCCAGCATTTGCTTCCATTGCCATTGGTGGTGGAGTCCATTTGCAAATAAAACTAAAAACATCCATGATACCAATTGAACTGACATTTCAGACGTCAAAATAAAGAGAAATCGACACATTACATCTCTCACTAATAATGCGGGTAGTTTCCATATTTATATACGAAACGCTTTCCTTTTGTTAATAGCTTCACTTCGAGCTGAATCCGTTTTCGTTCCATTTTAGTGCTCATTTCAACGAAATAAAGACAAAGAAAACCCATCAATCTCGACCCAAGCACCTACTGAAAAATAAACTCCACCTGAACTATCACCATCGATTCAAATCTGAAGGGTGCCTTTAGATATAAAAAATATCGCCACCTCTCGTTAAAAGGGAATTATGTTGCTTATCCGCATTCCCATAGATAGGTAGGTACCACTCGAAGCGTTTGCAAATCGCTAGTGGCATGCTATTTAACAGAAATACGATGGTCTTCCGTATCGTTATCCTTCTCAATGGACAAAAATAAAAGAACATTAAAACCCTCTGCGATGAAGTTGATATGCACATTAAAGTATCAAAAAGAAGAGATTTCACGACTGTTTAGCATGGTTAGGCACGTTCTCATGCACACGCCCATTGGTGGTAGACAAATATTGTCGGAATGTTGGAATGCGGATGATCAAAGGAGGAACCTAACGTGAAGGAAATACATTTATTCCTTATTTGACGCAAGCAATGGCAGCGGCATGTTCCTATTTATAGGGAGGCTATGCGCTCCTTGTTGTGTCACATCATCACGTTGTCTGTTTTCTATATGTGGGATTCGTCCTGCTGGTAGAGTGGTTCTCACTTCGAGTTGTGCCCTTTTTTTTTAGACTCGTATAGCGTTGGTAGGAAATGATGAAAGCTTCCGTTGCCCTTGGGTTGCTCTATCTAAAGCCAAGTGTAAGTAGCCAAATCTCGATTGCCCCAATTTAAATGTCAGTAAGGCTGACATGGATTTTGACAGGGGGGGGGGGGGGGGGGCACTCGAGCTGCTTTTTTTTTTTTTTTTTTAACTAATAAAAAGTATGACAGAAAATTCTTATTTCCATCCAATAATTTTGATAGTAAAACATTTTTAAGCAAAAGTAGAAAGATTGTCGGTGACCACGCCCCAAGTTGATGTCACTCGTGACAAGTTTTTCTTGGCAGATTGTCGAGTGCGAGCAAAATGTACGCTCAAAGTTGATCAACAACCAGTTGGACACCCCTCATTATGGAAATCGGGCTCACGTCACAACTCGTATCAAGACTGCACGACATACAGAGAAAGTGTCGCTTCGCTACGTATTATGTGGCGACACTTAACATTCCGTAACTACGAAGGCATTCCAAGTGGACTCATATTGTAGTAACATACGTTACGTATGCAACCAATTTTGGGCTGCTGTGATATTTTCAGGGGTTGAATTTCCACATCCGTGATCGAGTACTACGTGACTGATTTTTATTATTTTCGGCCGATTTTTCCCTTACCAGACAATGAAACAACAATTTTTGGGCGCTATCGCAAAGCATCCATAACCTCAAAGGGCACAATTTAGTTCTCTCCGCTGCTCACAAAGTTCCGAAACGAAACACCCTATATTTATTTATATAACAACCCCGACATATCCTAGTGTGATAAAAACTACACCCATCACTGTCTAAGGGGCGCCTGATGATAGATTTCCGCATCCACTGGCAATTTGCCACATCCATTGTTTACTTAGCCAAGTGAAAGCTACTTCGAACGGGAAAAGGAACAGAAAAATGGTGGCAAGTGGCAGAGAAGTGTTCTTCTCCTTGTTCCACATACCTGATCCTGTCGTTTATGAAGCACTTTACTATTATGGTGGGGATAGCCCAAACCTCCTTCTTCCGGATTTCTTCTCTGCGCATCCCTTGCTTTCTCATTCTCGTCAGCATTGTTCCTCTGTTAACGCTATCGCATTTCGCCAGCAATATAGTAGGGAACTAGCACACACAACACATACAGATACAGACGGCTGAAATCCCGGAAGGATAAAGCAGTTCCCTCTGCGAATAGGGAGAGAGTGCAAAAATACAAAAGAAAAAAAAAAAACCTTTTCTTTGTTCCCATGGGAATTTATCCGTTTTCTTTAGCCAGCTATACATATACGTGCAGACAAAGTGTCTGCTGAAGCCTCTTTTTGTCCCCCTTTCCCTCCCTATTGAGTCCATTCAAAGGAAATACATAGAACTCAAATCATGTTTAGTTCCGGTTGGATGGAAGTGCATCAGCAAAGACGGCGACTTACAAATCATTATCAAAGTCAAAGCTACTGCATTGGAAATACACTTGCGCATGCAAGTTCTAGCTTAGTGAGGTTAAATTTGTTTCCAGCTCTGAGTTTGGCATGTACTTGCAATATTTGGCGTTAAGTGTGCTCGAGTAGGCGCACGTCCTTGCAAAATTTCCTTACAAAAGAAACCACGATCCAGGGTTTTCGTAAACGATCTTGAGTGGCGCCATCTAGCTGCACTTTCTCAAATCATTTCTTTGTCTTTGCCATTTATTCGATTTTCCAATTTTCATTCCATTCATTCCATTTTTTTCGTTGTCGTTGGAGCATACCTTTATAAAAAATCTCAACTACCTCGTTTATGTACAAAAGAGGAGGTAGGCCAACTTGAAAACCAGTCCATTTCACTGTCAAGTAGAAATTCCCTTTTGGTAGAGGACCTCTGATATTTTCCCATATTCCCTGTGCTGCTACTCGGTGGGGATTGCTTCCGGACAACAGCCAAATGCTCTACAGTCTACACGATGGCCAAAGAGGCGCCATCTAGCCGTCAAGTCGAGAAAGAAGTTTTTTTTTTTTGTTATCTCTTTCAAAGCATCTCAAACAACCTGCTAACCACTATTATTTACATTGCCAAGCTCGACCTTTTTTCTTTTCCTTTTTTCAAAAACACCGGGTTGTTAATTCTTCAAGAAGTTGGTGTTCTCATTTTTATAATTAAGAATCCGATCCAAAGACAGAACTTAATCGCATTTTCACTGGCAAAGTAACCGTCGGCCTTGTTGCCTCTTCAGTCTGACTATGAGCCTTTTGCAAAGAAATAGGTACTAACCCTTGGCTAACTCAATTGATTAACTCCGCCTCACCACTGTACGTAATAAACACAAAGCAGGGTGTATCCCTTTTGCAGGATTCTTTTATTTATAGAATAGGAACTTTATATCCCCTCTTCGCTCCGTCAAAGCCTTATCGGAAAATAGTCCCACAGTCGTTGGCAACCACATATTCTTCATCGCGGATTACATTCCCAGCTAGGTGACTGCAAATGTGCAAAATGAAACGAAGAAGAAAAGCCTTCTCTGTTGTCCTCGGGCACTCTTTGTCCTTGTAATTTATATCCGTTCTCCTTCGGACTTTGTTTCCTCTGTCACAGTTCGTTTTATGACGACAGTTGATATGATGAACAGAGTATCCGTTTCAAGATTTTAAATAAATCACCATTTGAATGGCTTTCCAATGTGTCCTCATAATGAGTGTCAATAAGTTTTGTCAATCCTAATCAGGATTATAGCAAAACAATCGGAACAGGATTGATTTTCTGTACTGGCGAACTTGATTCCAACAATGGATTCACTTTGGTGTAGCTCAAATCATGACGGTCGACTTAAAGGATTACCGCTGTCTGGCGTGTGGAAGAAGGATTTTTGTTTTGGTTCTACCTTGCAAAATCCTATCGAATATATCATGTCGTACGTGACACCGTCCTCCAGCGTCTCTAGTTATTACGTACATGACTGTGGGGTATATATTTTTCCGTTTTCATATTTTCCTCTTCCCAAACAGGTGGCACTGGCACATACGGACGCAGACGCATTCATGCATTTCAATATCTCCAGGCTGACAAATGCAATATTGGATGAGTAACACGAAGCATTTGCCGTATACAGTGCCGAACAAGCAGGCAATCACCTGTCGTGTAGAAGATGACTTCCTATTTCCGGTCACATGATGTTCGTTCAATAGTTATACCCGTCTTCTTTTGACAATTTCATAAACTACTCCCAAACAAGGGTACAGCATTGTCATAGCGAGAGGGTGCGCTCACCAATATAGAATGTACACAGTACACATTATATCTATGGCAAGATATAATAAATAAACAGAATAGACCCGCTTCCATGGGAAGGGAAGGCGAAAGGAAACTCCTCAGATGGGTACCGCATGGGAGAGGAAATAAAATAGCAAACATCTGGAGAATGGGAATTAAATTGATTTTCGTTTCATGCAATGTGCTGGTTGGACACGGGAAAAACTGCGCATTGTTTGTAAAGGGAGACGGGGCTTTATTTATATTTGCTAAATTTGGAATTATGGTATTATGGCTGACCCAAGGGGGTCCCTAGTGCTGTGTAAGTAAAGCCGTCGACCTTTGTCCTTATTTTTTGTACTTAAAGTTGTTTCTGGTGTAGAAATATCTAACGAGCGTATCGGTGCTCTCTTCTGTAACCACGGTTCCACTGAATTCAACGTTTTACGTCTATCCGCAAGAAAAAATACAGTAGACAGTATACAGCCTTGTGGGATCCCACTCAGATTCCACGGCTTATATTAGACGCCTTTTTAGCTAGCTTCTATGGAAGCAGACAACTTTTGTAGGTCCTTTCGAGGTCGAGCAGTAATATTTGTAAAGGACCTGTGTGTACTTTTGTGGCTACCACGAATCGAATCGAAGGATCGAAGTGGCATCTTCTTATTTAAAAAAAAAAAACTTACGAGTCCTTATCTGAGGAATTGGGATCTTTCAATTACATTCGACTACTTTGTATACTTTAGGCCTTACTAATAATAAATAGTTCTCCAACTCCAACTCCACAGGTTGGTTTCCAGCTCCCTTAACATCAATCTCCCCCTTTGCCTTCACGTTCCGTTAGTTCTGGTATCAAAATGGCGCTCAGTGTGTTATTTGTGTTTTTGCTCCGTCAGGAAACGGGGAATACATCCAGTTAAACCGACCAACCAACCCAATAATTATTCTCGACCTGCACACTAAATATTTTCTAAGTCACAATATGCAATTCTGTATCGAAAATTTCGCCAGTTCGAACAATAGCTTAGTGGTTAGTGTGTTGGACTACTAAGCGAGGGGTACGAATTGATTTGCTAATTCGAATCAACTCAAGATCTTACAGCTACACCTCGTATAAGTGTCGAGAAGTAGTGTTTAAAATATGTCTTACTATAGGAGATGCCACGCCCCTTTGCCCAATCCCGCCCACCATATGGTAAACGCTTCCAACTGGCAATAAACGTCTTAAATTTCCACATTCCAAGGCTAACGGTGTCAATTTTTAAAATAAAGTGCTTAATAAAACTTTTTTGTATGGGACGTGCCACGCCCCGTTTTTCAATCCCGCCTTTATTTTGTAAAGTACTCCATTCGGACAATGCACATCCAAGTTTCTAATTTTGCACCATTAGCTACCATAAGAGTCCACAGATGGTGTTTTGAATGTGTTGTTTTTGCGTGGTAGGCGCCACGCCCCTTTCTCCGATTTCAACCCAACTTCGCATTAATACTCTCGCCCTAATACCGAAGATCACCTTCACATTTGAGTTCAATCAGCTTCGCTAGTGACTAGTCAAATTGTATGTATAAAGTCAGCTCCAATCTACGTTTCTAGTAACGTTTTGACAGACGGGACTTCATATTTATAGGAATAATGTCCTGTTTATTATTGACTAGTCGGATCATGTGTAGACTGTAGAGAAGATCTCTCTCTTCTTAGAGAACGTCCTATAACTTTCTTCAACCTTAATCAAATAGAAGAGAATTGGCGGCAAGTATTCGATATTTATGGGAACATGCATAATTATGGATGACTGATTGAACTCCAAATAGAGGATCCGAGTCCACTTAGCCTAACTTTCTTCAGTCGGTATATCAAATTGGGCAGCAATGAGTTTAGAAAAGACCGCGCAGAAGCTTAAACGTGAAAAATATACCTTCAGCAACCAAATTTCGGTTTTAATAGTAACGCGCATTTTTTTTTATGGTAAAACTGATTTACCATAAAAGAATGAATCTTTTATAGATAGTGGTGGCAGTTTGATTTTCTATAAAATCTGGTTTGATTCTCTTCAAGTTTGATGAAGTAGCAGATATTTATCGAGGCATGTTCAATATTTTATAGGAACGCGCCTATAATGGCTGATTTGTCGTCAACGACGAAAACTCACTTCAGAAGCTGGATCAATGAAAAAATACGTTCAGCAACCAAATTTCTTTTTTTATAGGAACGCGCATTTTGTTATGGTAAACTGACTTACAGTAAAAAAATGGATCTTTTGCAGACAGTGGAAGCAGTTTGAGTTTCTATAAAGTCTGGTTTGATTCTCTTCAAGCTTGATGAAGAAGCAGATATTTATCGAGTGATGTTCAATAATTTATAGGAACGCGCCTATTATGGCTGACTTTTCAATGCTGGCAACTCATTTCTTCGAATAGAAAGACTATTCGTCCTATATTTCGTCGAGATATCATATAAAAGAAAACCACATGTGAGGGCCTTCGGCCCATGTGTTACCTCCAGGTCGGCGTATTTATCTTTGAAAGTTAAACAGGTCTTACCGCGTTTCACTAATAATTTCCTGCCTCCCTCTGTCTCATCGTTTGATTGCATATTTTAATCGAAGGACGGGAAAAAATACCCCAGAAGTCGGCAATTGTGTTTCAATTTAATTTCCGTAATCCTGCACATTCGGTCCGAATAAAAGGTCAATTCCCCCACCCACCAAAGGTCAACAAATCACCCTCTCGCTGACTGTTCACCATTTCATCGGCGGCGTCCAACTTTTCGTGTATACATCCAATCTCAGTCGACCCAATTGAATGGCTGCCTTCATCCATCATCTTTGATATCATTAGACCTCATAGCGTATGAATCTGATTGTTGTACCCCAATCCATCAATTCCGCCATTAGGCAGTCGCATTCCCATCGTTCCCTCCGAAATGTTTGGAATTTCGCTTTCTCAACTAACTCCTCCATCTGGCATCGTGCAACTTGTGCTGCAGATGCTGAACGCTGTCGCTACTGGTGTCTTTCATCCTTTCATGTGAGACGAGGCGCGCTTTATAGCCCTTGGGCGTCTGCCAGTCCCAGTCGGGTGTGTGTTGCTCTGCTCCTCCGTTATGAGTGTAATCATCTGTGCTCGTTGTACATTATAGTTTTCGGATAGTTCCCTCGTAAATGGTAGATGGTATCGCTTTTCCTGTGAATAACAACATTTGGAGTCGCCGCTGCTGCTGTCGGTGTCTATGGTGGTCTTCTCCTAAATGGATCATTTGTTTGTTGTGTGCGTGTTGTGACCGGGAAGGGCGGTTTATTGCATAAGTCTGTCCAATTGCCAATGGCATTCCTTGTTTCGAATACGAATCTTGTTAACGCATCTACTTATATATATTATATCCATAGATGCGCGTAGATATGTGTTTTATTATCTTTTTGAAGAACTGTCCATTGTTTGTGTTATTATGGGAAAGGAATTCGCACTTGGTCATGCTGAGTGCTCATTAGTTGAGCAGACAAAGGCAATTGCCGTCAGATGACGCGTTGTTTCAAAGAGCCACAGAGTACAGACTACCAGCTACTGGAAACTATAAATATACACTTGGGTATGGCGTATTCCCTATTGTGGTGTTGTGGCCTATAAATAGTTCCTTCTGTGTGTTCGTTTGTTCATGATTCATTTGCTGTGGTGGAGCGGTTTTCTTTTTTTTTTTTCTTTTTTTGCGACTGAAGGAATTCAATGAAATCTTTTATGAGATGTAAGAGATGAACGGACTGTGGAGCGTTATTTATGTGTTAGGGGACATTTGTCGGTATTTGTATGTAAGCAGCATTTCTTCGCAAAGATGAGTTCGTTCACGGATGAGGCGATTTTGCGGTGTTGCAAATATGCCATGAAGTACTTTGACCATATTTGAAAGCTCAATTCCTGAGTAATTGAATTGAATCAAGAAACCGCATTAGTCTGGTGACCTTTTTTCTGTATAATTGTATGAAACTGGGTGTGAGACTTTTTCTCATATATGGTCAACAGCCATCACTTTCACATCAGTCAATACAATGGAGCAAAAAAGAGGGAAAAGATCTAGATCACGAAGCTGAAATGACTACTAAATGCATCGGAAATCCTGGTTACATTCGTACTTGCCACAAGAGCTTTTATTGGACTAACCCTACTTAAAGTTGTGAAAAAAAGCAGAAGACGGCTCTATTCTTGAGCAATAGTATCAAACAAGAAATAACCTTCACGAATTTGCCGGGGTTGGGTTTGGACTCTCTATATAGGAGACGTTTTTTCTCATAGTTACCGAAGAACTGCTTCAGTAAAAAGATCCCCTAAAATTGGCTTTGCCACATAAATGATCTTTTCGGTCACAGTGACCTCCACAACTACTGGATCAGATCTTTTGAATCACACAACTTGATGGAACAGTGAGCATGACAAGACAGTATTATATAGACTGTGGCGGTTTTGAAAACCCCTAAATAGGGTTAGGTGACATTTTGTTATCACAACTCAATTGAACTGGTTATTAAAGTTTTTGAAGGTGAGAGTCTAAATCCTGTGAACCTGTGAACTTCGTGAAGGTTATTTCTTGTTTGAAACTATTGCTCAAGAATCCCTCAACAAGCCGAAAGAGGGGCTTTTCAAGAGCTCGTTTTCTACTTCGCGTAAATGATGAATGAGAGTTTGTTTTTCTGTCGCATCATTACAGCTGTCAGACTGGGTATGATGTCTGATTTCCCTAGAGCGTACTATGACCATATTTTAGAATCCCAAATAATAAACAATAGAAATTTAAACAAAGTAGTTACTTTAGAAAAAAAAAAATTAATAAAATAGAACGATTTTTGTTAGTACTAGATTACTTGCTTGCTCGTTCAGCAAGATAGTCCACGTCAGCATCAACATTTCGTGCAGTCAATATTGATTTTCTTAATGTTTAAGTTACTGAGGGGATTTTTGCCTCCACTGTTCCGCAGATGGACAGTGGGTGACAGAGCCTTGTTTGACCGGCTGATTAGCATATCCGTGTCCATAAACATTACTATTGCTGTTCCGTGTAATTGCCTTTAAACTGATTCAAGTGAGGTCAGCTCATTTTAGCACTAATCTTGGTTTTCTGTTTGCCTTGATGGCAGCTTGACTGTCAAGTCAAAGCTTTAGAGTTTTGATATGCTCAGGACCTCTAAAGCTGCACCCACACCTGCTCCGTCGTCTATTTCCCAAGCATCTCTGCAGATTGTTAAATTTGAATGCTAAGCTTCATTGCCCCTTTTGCCCCCTTTTTGAGAGGGGTCAGTTTTGAATTTCAGCCCTTTTTAGCGTTTCAAAGTCCTTTCACTAGCAGCTAGAGTAAAATTCTATTTTGGTCTTAAACAGCCATTTCAAATAGCCTATGCAAAATCTGGACCTTGACCCTGACGCCTCTACATTTACACACAAATTTTGATAGATTATTGAATTGCTGGGTAAATTTTCTGATTTCTAAGGGTCTTGTTTAAAAAATTTACCTCATCTTAAACTGAAATGTGATTCGAAGCTCTTGCCTCCCCTTGAGGGGGAGTCAGCTTAAAAACAAAAAATCATGGTCAAGTGGGACATTGAAAGCGAATCAATGAATGAATTAAAATAGATGCACATTTTTTAAAGCAAATTTCCTATCGCCTCTAGTTTGGATTTTACAAGGGGACTGTTTCTTCTTTGAATAATATAAGTTCTACTAAAAAGACCCCCACCTGGAAGGGGCTTTCGTCTAAGTGGTTGCAGTCATCATTTAAAATTCGATGCGCGTGTCAAATTGTCAGATATACCTTTCTATTAGTTTCTATTTCATACGTTTCATTTGAGAGTCTTGTTCGCCCTTTTGGGAGGGGTCAATTTCGAAAAATCTTAAAGCAGGTGTCTTTTTTATTTGCTGAATGACACTAGCGAACTCACAAATCCGTGTCCGCATAAGGGCGCTTGTTCTTTTGTAATTTAAAGCTAAATATATTCAAACAATGTGACCCCTCTGAAGGGGGTTCATTAATTCCAAGGCTCAGCCAATCATTTCAAGGGTTGCTTGTATGCTAAACACACAAAACATGACGACTTTAGGTTACAGAAGACGTGAATCTGTTTCAACTGAAGGACAGATACATAATGTCGAATCTAAACGCATATTTTCTAACTTTGTAATTAGCGAGAAATGAATAAAGATGAAATGAAAAAAAAAATAGTTCTGGGTGGCCGGTTCTTAAAGCCTATATTTGCTCAGTCTAAGGCATCAGGTGCTTCTCTGTTTATGACAAAATTCCGGGGGACAACTACTTCAAAGCTGTGAAAGTGGCTCTGTCCCGTTCTCTCTTCGTAAACCTTTTCAGTTCGCACTCAAGCTGTATTCGATTTATAAAATTCCGCCTGAGACTTTATCAATTTACATTGCAAAATTTGGGTGGAAAATATATAGCTATTTTGAATTTAAGTCACAACTAAAAATTTGTATTTTGGAAAATATCCTAACTAACCTATTCTCATTTTTTTCTTTCCAGGTATGTATATTGAGACTTTCCATCAATATATTTTATTATATCCGGCCTTGTGCGCAAAATTTCCTATTATTCGTACATTCTCCATCCAACTGTATCCACATACTTAGGATAATGAACACGTCCGCCGGGTGAGCCGCAAAAGTAATAAACTTAATGAATTAAGCCGACTGGTCAAGGACAACATTTGATTCGTGTACGCCCGCGGGACGTTCCAAATCAATTTTGATACTCTCCTTCGTTCTTTTTTAACAAATCCTTTCCACACACATACACACATACTGCCATACACATAATCTCCCCCGTGGGGAGGAGAGAAAAACCAATGAATGCATTAATTCGATATCGTGTTCCACTTCTCAGTTTCGGTATAGAAATACCAGGCCAAGCCGCAGCCAAATCCTTTGAGGGTATTCCTCTTACCCCATTGTGTTGTGGTGACACAAAAACCTGAAAAACTCCAGAACCGAATTATGCAAATGCGAATAAATGAAAACGATATTGTTCAGTGGTCCTTTGTCCTAAACGCTATATGGACTTGCATGCAACCCCGACGACACACGGTCGTTGACTTGGAAAACAAAAACGGACGACTTAGTTCGACCTATAGTCAGTTGGGAAACTGTATTTCCTTGGCAGGGGTCGGCCTCCTTTTGAGAATTTAACAAGAGGTTAAGTGCAGCAACACACACTCGTACCTACACCGACTCGAAGGATAATGGTTGGGTTCACAGCTCGACATTGATTTCGGGCTGACCGAAAGGACATATTGGAATTTGCATAGACGCACAGTCATAAACCCTTTTGTTCGTTTCGTGCTCAAAGACGGAAATGGTTGGGCACTTGTGTGCTCTAATCAATTGTGGCGATGGCGGCACGTAATGCCCTTAAGCACTCCCATGTGGCGATTCATTAGAGAATTGAGTGTGTCTGACAGGCATGGCCATGTAATTTGGTTGATTAAGGTGCAGACACAATGGACACGACAATGATATCTCGGCATGGACTTCCTTTTTTGGTGCCCCAACAATGGGGAAGGATATTGTTTTATCGTTTTGACATGGCTTGCCAATTTGTATACATTGACATGGGTACAGACGACAGATTTGGGAAAGGATTTATTTTCCTTTTTACTGCTGTCTGCGTCCGGTGGTGGATAATGAGATCCAATTAGGCGCTTGTATTTTTTATATATTTTTTTTTTTTTTTAAATGGGTTTTGTCATCCTGCTAATGAAGGAGTGTTTTGTTGAGACCGCAATTTGTCGAGGTTTTTGGGGCTGTTCAGTCGTCTTTAAATTGCTTATTAGGGATGATCTTTAGAAGTGGCCTTGTTGGGTACCAGTTTTTGTGGGCTTATAAAATTTAAATGTTGTCAATGAGTCCTGCGGACGACATGTGGGTTAATCGGGCATGATTTTACATTGGTATCTCCTTTAGAGCAGATGTCGTTATTACCGCCTTGATTATACTAGTAGCATTCACTCCGAAAAAAAATGGTAAATTGAAATTTTTGATAGACGAGTTGGCTTGATATTCTGTTGTGCCCGTTTTTCGGTTTTTTTTTTTTACAACCGACCCCTTGTTATGAATCACATTCATTCTTGTCAAATCAATTGTTTTCTGTGGACTAACTTGAGTTTTCCAATCGTTAACAATCACACTAACTACTACTCCACGTCCACCATCAAGCTGTGTCAGGGTTGCCAGTTTTGGGGATTTCGCCCCAGATTTACTGTTTTTTTTTTTTTGATCGACGGGGTGAAATTATTTATTATTTAAATCTCGGGTTTTTTTTTAATAAATTTATATTTGTATTTCGTTATAATATCCTTTTGGGTAGCCTTAAAATGGGCTTCCGCAGGAAAATTCTATTAATAGGCACTTTGCGGACATAAATAGTTTGACCTGTTATCCACCGCTTCTGCCTCGGCCATTAATTTTAAGTCGCACTTAGAGCAAAGTTTTAAGTGCTTGCGAGGCAAAAAAATAATATTTGCCCGCAAGTCGCGGCAAACTACGCAATGGCCTGACTTCTCTGGGACAGGGAGTGACACAATTTCCTGCTCTTCCGTAATTTTGCCGTTTCAAGTGCCTCAATTTTATCATCGCTGAATTTGCTCCAATTTTTAACTTATATTTTCTAAATTTTCTAAAGTTAAAATTGAAAGTTACTTGATTTAATTTAAATTTTTTTTTTAGTTTTCTAAAGCTTAAAATCAGCCCAGATTTTCCAATCACTTTAAATTTAAGGTTTAGATTTTTTTTAAGAATTTCCAAAAACTAAATATGGCACTCAGGCGTGAAAAAAATTTCAAAATATCCGAGATACTCGTATATGACGAGAAGTTGTTTGGAACGACCCTTCGGAACAATCTTAGTAGTAGAATTTTGGTTTGAATCCAGAATAAGAAAATGCAAAATGGCCCCAAATGGGTTTCAAACAATTTGCACTAAATTAAAATTCATCCCAAAAGGCCCCAAAAATATGAAAGAAGACCCCAAAACTATGAAAAAACTCCCCAATTTCGTAATCGTTTTCCATGTTTTTTGCCCTGCGTTGTTTTGGGGTAATTTGTGGACATTCTGCATTTCTTCGTGGAAGTATTGCATGGTGTCATTTTTCATTATGAAATATTTACCCATTTTTTTGGGGCCTTTCGTAATTTTTTTTTTATTATTTTGCTTTGTGGCATAGTTTCCTGGAGCCAACAAAAATAATATCTCCTCTTTTATTAATAAAAACATAAAATCGTCGAACTTTTAAACGTCCAGACGAGTCCCGGAATATCAGCATAATGTTCGGATTTGTTTAGATTTCGAACTGACAACCCTAGTTCTGCCACAAATAAGAACAAAAACAGCAGGTATATGAACCATTAATATATCTTGTAACACAACCCGGTGGTTGGTTCAATGTTTTCTCCATCGATCCCAAAGCAACCAGGCGTCTTGTTGTATTAACAATCAGTCGGAAAACGAAAGTATACTTCCCATTTGTGCCATATATACAAACCATATGTTTCTTATTAAGTTGCCCCAGTCAGCGTTGCCATTTGGCCCCTTTTTGAGCTTCAAGACCCTTTCTTAAAAATCATCAAAATGGCTCCTTCAGTTTAAGTAAGACTTTATTCCTTATTGAACGAAAAAGATTGAAAACAAGTGTTTCGTAATGACTTGATTTGTTTTTTGGTTCTAAATAAATGTCTTTGTTGCTCTCTTTTGTTTTTTCTATATAAGGTAGTATATTTTATGTGGCGGCACCTTTTTTTGGTTCGGGCCCCTTTTTAGTCTCCTTCTTAAAAATTTTCAGCGGCAACGCTGGCCTCGGTCTGTCGGAGGTCGTCAAATTTACTTTATCCATCAGAAACCAATTCTGTTCTATAAATTTTCACAATTCCTCAATGGAACAATATAATTGGTTTGTGTACCGAAAAATTAAAACAGCTGGTACACAAACCATTTCAGGCATTTTATGCGTATTCGTGCGACTTAAACATTTTAAAAGAAAACAACTTTCGTTGTCGAAAGTTTTCTTGTCGCCAGAAGTACAGAACCGTATTACCCGCCATGTTACGCGCGTTACAAAAATAGAAATGCCTGCTAAACGCACAGTATGCAGAAGATAAGTTCTCGATTGTACGTCACAGACCTTCGGCAGCAGACGTTTTTTTTTTTTTTTGTTATTCTGCAAAACAATAGAGTGGGTTCGCGCTTTTTACATGAGTTTACGATGTAACGTAACCAAAATATAAATTTGTGACCGAGTCTGGTCTCTTTCACCATTTAAGTTTTGTTTTTGCTTAAGTCCAAAAAAAACTCCTTCTTCTAAATACCAATTTGTCCCGTAAATAGTTTAAAAAACCCCGTGTGTGGTCATCACACCCAGAAAGCCATAAATCGAATTTCAAATCCATAACTTTCCAGACCTCACATCTGCCCCCGAAATTCAAAGACGAAAACTCCCCTGTATTGAAAGAAGCACGCTTATGCTCCATACAACTATATAAATCAACAAATGCAGCCGACAAATAGAACGGTTTTCTTCGCCCATTCTTTTGTTGTAGAAACTTGTGTAGCAGGTTTCCTATATTTCGCTGCCTAATTTTCCCCAAACTCATAAAAGGGTGATAAAACATTTCCAAAATAAATTGAAAACAAACTCAGACAGCATTATTTATTTATTTATTTATAACACGAACGACCGGCAGCCTCCAGACGAATGAATACAAGCGCTGAAAACTAAATCGAACGCGCGATGAGTTACGACTGACAGCTAGCAAAAATGTCAAAAGCCGTATTTTGTTTAAAGTAATAAAAATTACATTTAGTAGTAATCATAATTCGCCGCTGTCAAACTTGATTCGTGGCTCAGCTTCCATTTGCTCACCGCCATCGTTCCATGTGAAAAGAGATGAAATGTCAAAGAGACAATTGCTGATAAGCGTGTTGCCTTGCTGATAAACGGTCTCTCACTTAAAATGTGTTAAACAGATGTTTTCGTGTCGACACACATTTATCACCATAAAGTTGTCAAACCGAATGACATTCAGTGCTCGGCGGGCGGCACGAAGCACGTCTTTGAATTTGGTGTGTGCGGTCTGTCGACAAATTATGCTGGAAGCCAGCAATACTCATCAAGTCACAAGATGAAAGGCGGAATGCATCGATTACAAGAAGAATATCCATAAAAATAGACACTAACATCCAGGAGTGGGGTTCGTGCAATCTTATTGTGAGTCATTTATCTTTTGTTGGGTGCAGCTTGCTAAGGAGAAACTTTTCAAAGCGCACTCACTTAATACATCGAAATGTGGGCGGCATTTTGGCCAAGACTAGGGGGGCGGCATGAAATTTGCACCAGCAAAGGTTGTCCTGCCTAGATGATGAAAGCGAAAGTTGCATTTTGTTTTATACGGACGTTTTGTGCATAATTTGTTTGCAATCAGCTGACAGTTGTGAGATAGTGACAGTTGGGCTTGGTCTGTCACGAAGATGGGTGGATAAACCTACACTAATCGCCACAGACCGTGTCATGACAGAATGTGATATACACTGTATCTAGGCTGTGTTACCGAGTGGCGCTGTTGAGTTTCACTTGTTGCTTGTGCAGATATGGTGACAAGTGAAAAGAGACACTGCTTCGATTGAGCGCTGGAATGTGCTGAACGTGCAAGAATGCTGGCTACTGCTGCGAGTGAGTGATAAATTTAGATTGATGTTTTGCGTTTGACCAAGTTTCGTTGTGGCTGGATGAAGTGTGGTCTGTGGTGTGGGTGTGAAGTGCATTTTGAGGGCAGGAGCGGAATGACGGAAGACTGGTCCTTAATACTGGAGGACAATTGTGAATTGTGAAACCCCGTTCATCCTAAAAACCAATAGTTGTTAAAGTGGTTAAAATTTCGACCCAATTTGCACCAGTTTTCGCAAAATCAAATGGCTTACGTCAGGGGTGAGGTCTCTCTCCCTTTTTATCCGTGTCAACCGTAGGTAGGTTCATAATCGCGGCTTAGTATTATTTACGCCCAACAACACAAACTCTGACCTGGCCTCACAGCGAACTCTTTTATCACTCCATACACTCTTTTAGTGTTCGTATTTACCCGCACGAGGCTCTTCGCTGATTCAGCTATCGAGTTGTGGTTCGTTACACTGCTAGGTCATTGTCACGTCTTAAGATTTTGAAGGTTGGATTGAAAAATTCATTCAATTCCTTTAAATCTGTTAATTTACTTAAAATTCATTCAAACGACACCTCACTAAATTAATTTACGTTAATTGATCTAAGTTTCTGTATAAATTTCTGTTGAAATATATATTTTTTCAATCATTCTTCCTTAAATTCAAATACATATTGACTTAAATAAATTCTTCTTAAAAAGAGGATTTACCTTTTAATTTATTTTCAACTATAAGTACGTTACTGGGTATTCTTAGCAAAATCTCGTCTAAAAAAAAAACTGTTTACTCCCGAAATCTTCTGTGAAAACAGTATTGGCAAAAGAATGCAGCCTTGTAGGACCCCATGTCGAATCAGCGCTTTTTCCCATATGCAAACGAACTATTGGTCTTCGGGTAAAGTGCCCAGTACTCTATACATTGTTTGATGATGATCGGCGGGGTGTTAAAAAATTCTACCAAAGCGAGCCAAATGTGTGACTACAAAGCCTTCCAAAAAAGAGGTTCTGTCAGGCAAAATAAGGTTGGTTCCTTCCAAGAATCAGAAAGAGTACTTGCAGCTTAGGTTATCGACACACAATCGGGTACTTGTTCATTGCGTCATATCGTCTTAAAATTATTTCGGTAAGGGGAGGTTGTGGTAGAAATATATGTAAGACCCATCATGAATAATCGGGATGTCGGTTCAAATCGACTTTTATTTCGGTATCGAGCGTTACATCTTACATGGCGGGTTCTGGGGAACAGAACGATTTTTCTGTGATGTTCGACTACGCTCAACAAGAATTGTTTTTGTTGTTCGTCCCTGACTGATTCGTTGAACTTTTTTATCAGAGCGAGTCCTCTTTCTGCGGTATCATTGACCACCTTAAGGGCGTTCACATGGCTTCTTAGAGAATCACTGCAGTGTTCTGTCACGTCGTGCATCCCAAACAATTCAAAGAACGTCTTTGTTTTATTAGCAACAAAATGGTTTAGGTATTCAAAAACTAAATTTTTAACCTCTAATCGTTTCGTTTCCTTTTTCCTCCGGAGCTTCGGTTTCTAAATTTTTAGTCATTTTTTCTTATCAGCCTGAGTAATACGTTCGTCTAGAAAAGCCAATCCTACGTTTGTTTCTGACAGATTCAAGATTTTTTCTTTCAAAACATCAAAAGGACGAAGTATAAAATACAAGTTTGAAGTACTATAAATAAAGCTTATAAAGGGTGTTGTTTTTAGAGGTATAGAATATTGAAAATGAATAAAACCAAGATAATTTTTTTAAATCGACATAAAATTTACTTTCTTCGAAAGATAATCTTCTGGCTTTATTATTTAAATATTATTTCTGGCATATGACCGCCACGGCTGAATCGGGCGTAGTCTAATCTGGAGGTCCAATTTTCGAAGACATTTGTGGCCGTATAACGGCAATAACGCGGCGAATGTTTTCCTCCAAGTTGTCAATCGTTTGAGGCTTATCGGCCAGTAGAGAAGCGACTTCATATTTCCCCATAGAAAATAGTCAAGCGGCGTTAAATCGCTGGAGGCCAATTCATGGGTCCGCAACGTGAAACGATGCGGCTAACAAACGTTTCCTTCAATACATCAATAGTGACACGAGCTGTGTGACATGTTGCGCCGTTTTGCTGAAACCACAGCTCCTGCTCATTATGGTTGTTCAATTAGTAAACGAAAAGTTCAGTAATCATGGCTCTATAGCGGTCACCATTGACCGTATATCGTTCTGGCCAGCATCGTTTTTAAAGTAGTACGGACCAATTATTCCACCACCCCCTAAAGCACACTAAATAGTCAGTTTTTGTGGATGTAACGGTGTCTCAGCATACACTTGAGGATTATCATCACTCCAAATACGGCAGTTTTGTTTATTGACGTATCCATTCAACAAAAAGTGAGCTTCATCGCTAAACAAAATTCGCTTATGAAAATTTCGAACAGAACCATGATTTTCAAAATAAAATTGCGCAATTAGAAGAGTTGTTCGGACGTCAGTCTATTCATGTTGAAATGCCAAACCAAGCTTAAATTTACAGCAGAAAATATTCTGTCAACAACTGCAGAGAAATCTGGAAGCGATAAAATATTGAAAATAAAATCTTTTAAGATGGAAATTGCGAAGTTCCTGTCCGCTGTTTTTACTCTTAAAACATTTTACCAAAAACATATTGCTTACATCATTTCTCTTATCAAATCATTTCCTTACTGGAAACGTTAGTAAAACAGAAACTCTGCATGGGTTCTGTTAGACTCACATTATACATAATAATGGAATTAATAGAAAACGTTTTTCTTCAATAGAAAAGGTGGTTTGAACTTGTTAGATTTAGAAAATTCTAGCTATCAACAATATTTAAAATTGATGAATTTTAGGTAAACGGTTTTGGAGCTCAAAAATCTTGAAAAAAAAGATACTGGTTGCTGATACTGATGAAGATGAGTCTTCCTCTTCCAGAGTGACTATTTGATTACTTTCAGCGCTGGCTTTGTAATTTTTACTCTTATAAGATTCATTTTTCTTGGTTTTTTATTTTCGAGGCCAAAACCATATCTACTCCGCACTCATTGACGAACTCATGCGATCTTCTCTTTGTGGCCTAAGAAAATCGATATCTTCTCGCGATACGTTAATCATCTCCATCACATTTGGCCGGGAAATGTCAAATAACTCGACGAGATCACCTTTCCAAATCTGACGTTTCACATTTGCTTGATTTCTTGATTTTTCTTTACCCAGATGTTGGTGTTCTTTATGGAGCTTCCTGTAGTTTAGTACTGGTAGAATTAGCAGCACCCGAAAGTGTTTCTTTCATTTCCTCATGATGGTAAATGAAAACCAAAAGAACTTGTTGCTTTAAAGGGAGCCGAGCTCCTAAAGACTCACCACCAGGCACCTTTTCCAGCAGAAAAATTCCTCTTTTGGTTCCCATTTTAAAATTCAATTACCTAAAAAAGATAAAAGTTATTATTAATACTGAAAAACTTCGTACTAATAGGCTGCTCTGTTCATAGCCTAAAAATTTCACAAATTTCACACAAAAGTGTTCAATGTGTGCAACCCCTAAATATCATCCAATTTTCTTGAAATTAGTCATACATACATTTTAAATCACTGAGACTCGGGTCCACATAATATTAAAAAAGGCATCGCCGTTGTCAAAATTTTATCTCGAAATATTACGCTCCCTCGCAGATATTCTCTTGAAAATGTCTCGAAAATGTCTTCTTCAAACTGTACCACCAACTCAAATATCAAATTGTTGACAACGAAAAATGTCCACATTCCCATTCGGGCCGGCAGTTCAATAGTTCTCTGAATCATTCAACCTTCTGCCGTTCATTGGCTTCGACAGCACATCGTCCAAATATAATTGTCTTACTTTCAAAATAAACTAGAATTCACCTTAATTAAGAGTCATTGGTATTCGATTACACGTTCAAAGTAATTTTCGTCTACCCCTATACCCATTGGCGCTGGCAAACGACCAAATTCGAGTTCACAATTAGCCGCGTTGCAGCGAGAGAGAGAGAGAGAGAAGGAGATTCGAAACGAAGTTCTGCGGATGCTTCAATTGAAACCAATGCAGTTATTTTCCCTGCTCTGCTTTTGGTGTATTTTGTTTGTTTTGTAATCCGCAATTTGTATTCGTGTTGGCATTCTTTAGTGGTCCTGATTCTGATTTTCTTTCTGTGCTGGTGCGTGTTTCAATATAGTGTAACCTCATTTTTGTTTTTTCCTCTGTTAAGGGTAAACCCCCCCGTGCCAATCGAGGAGTGATTGACTTCTGGCCCTATGTACCAGCCATGGTTACGATTGAAATTTTTCATTATTGTATTTTGAGCATTATCCTCTTGTTCGCACCTATGATTGAAAATTGAGAATTGATTTTCTCCCTTCTCCGGAGCAGAGTTTTTGTCTTCTTCTTTCTTTTGTCATTTTTTTTTTTTTTTTTATCGAGTGTAAATCGATTAAGGTTCCATCAGATTCAGCTTCTCATTCATGCAGTTTGTCGTGGATGTCAGTGACAGCCACCATTGCTGGTTTTAATGTTGCAGATTGTGATGGACTGATGATTTGAAAGGCCCTTTCAAAATGAGTTCTCTATTCTGTACAGGAAGGAGAGGAAGGTCAACAGTGACACTCTGGCGAAATTTCTCCATTTGGCTGGTTGTTCTTTTCTGCGAAAAGCCTCTCGAGAAAACATGTCAAATCGCATCATTTGTCAATGAAAAATGGAGGTGGCTCGACACATTCTGAGAAGCGCCTTCAAAGCGGGTTTGATAGCCTTTCATATGTGACGTAACATCTAGGAGATGTGAAACCGATTTCAAAGTCAACCTGATGTATTATCGACAGTTATCGATTACTTTTTACGTCAACGGTGTGAGGGTTAACTTTCAGGAGATTTGTCGAGGCTTTGGTCTTCGAAGCTGTAGGGAATCTTGTGTCAATACCCCACGTAGACTAACGGGGCCTTCAAGCCCAACATTTCTTTCGGAAAGTTATAAAGCTGCCTCAAATTTTGTTTAAATTTTGGATTCGTACAAAATTTCGAACTCGAGATTTCAATCAATTCTGACATAAGAGGAACTCAAAAAAGTGGGTAGCAAAATTCTGTCAGTCTGTCCGTATGCTACCGCTTAAACGCCTGCCGGGACTCAAACTTCAGACCGTTCGGGCCGTTTTTTTTTTTACAAGGTAACCTCAATTTTAATGGTACTTCCCATGTAAAATTTTCATACCAGTTCGATTTGTTCGAAAACGGCTGTAACGATTTCAACCAAAATTTACATTTGAGCTTAAGTAGATGAGGTTACCATGACTGCAAACCCAGCATTTGGCTAAAAAATCGAATAACCGAACTTTTGAAATTCGGACAATGGATATATCTCGAAAACGGTGCGTGCGATTGTAACAAAAATGCATTTTTATGGTAATATGATAATTTTTTTTTTAATAGCTAACTACATTTTCTTCCTATATTATCCTACAATGGATTTTTGTAAAAAGTATTTTTTGTTTTTAAATTTAGTTTTCTTTAGTTTACCTGAAAACGGCTTTAACGATTTTGTCCAAAATGCGTAGTTAGAGTTAAATTGATGTTTCCCGAATTATTGCGCTCATGATTTTCAATTCTAATCATCAAATACGATCGATTTAGAATCTGCTCACATCTCAAAAACCCCGTTTTCGAGTTGGTTAAACTTTAAAAAAAAGACTATTCGTATATTTCATGAACCTTTTTTTCTATCTAGCATCAGCTCTCAGATTTTTCCTACCTACCTAATAAAATAAGAAAATAACCAATCAAACTTTTGATCAACGAGAATGTTTCGTTCGACCCTGTCGTGCACTTTTTTTCTGTTGAATGTTAGCTTCGACCATGACGCAATGAAAACAATGCGCGCCCATTAAACATTTGCTAAGTCTGAATGTCGAAGTCGATGAAACTCTCTTTAAAATACTTCGTTCTCCATGCACTCACAGACTACAACTTCCAGTTTGCATATCTTTCTTCTTTTTTGGGCCTTTTCAAAGGGCTGTGGTGGCTACGTCCGGAGTTTTCCTTACTTCTTGTTATTTACATTTTGCTATGTTTTGTTCGGACTCTGGCTACAAAAAGCTTACAAAAATGTATCACAGAGGTTGGTGTATTTTGTTTTTCTCTTCCACGGATATGGGTTTTCCACAAAGTTGTTTTATTTCTTCCAAACGGCACCATGTTTACCACTTAATTAGCCCAACCAAACGAATAGTTATTTCTCATTCGGTTTGAAAGTTAAATTAAGTCTTATCAACCAACTTTGCACAACTAAAGACAGTAAAACAGAGAGCGCGCTTCGAAGAGAGGCTTATTGGTAGAATCTATGGTCCAACTCGAACTTTAGGACTAGGTAAGTGGTTGAGTAAGCCTCATCTCAGTTTGGGTGTGTGTTATACGACATTCTCTCTGATCGTTGGCAAGCACAGTGTTTTCATGTCATATTTGACGTTTCTATCTGACTGCTTGCTAATGCATCGTAAGAGCAATTCTAATTAACTGCGACGAACAATTTATCTGGAAAATAGTGTTTGTTAGCACATACTCAAACCACATTATTCTGCGCAGGCTTTTTCAATACCTTAACCAGCACGTACACACACCATTTTGCTCACGCATGTGTATCCATTACCTCTGATTTGTTAATGCGGTTTTATTAAAAACAGAGATCTTAGTACACCAACCAAGAACAAGTAAGAAAAAAAATTTTTGCACACAAAACTGCCTTGGAAGAAAGTACACCCGCACCATCAAACACTAACAAGTCCGCTGTCGTCCAGTTTCCCATTCAATTCGCATTCACCATTCACTCAAGTGCCATCAAGTAGGACAAACAAATTCCTAAATTGAATATTTCCTACTTTTTGCTCCTTCGCTGCGAAGTAGGTGCATCCACTTCAGCTCAAGGCAAGGCAAGTAAAGTTAATGTCAGAGAAGTGGAATTCAATTTAACTGCGTACAACATAAATTGCTGTCTCTTTAGGTGGCGGACTGATATGTATTTATTGCGCACACACCACCCGCATTCCATCGCAATTGCTTCATGAGATTTAATTTAATTTCCTTTCTATGGTGAGATAGTGCCACCGAAATGGCGAAAAGAGAATTGAAAAACCCACTATAGTCCTCGTTTTTCCATTTCCCCTCGCAGAAGAGGGAGCTATGCGACATCCCCGACTGTGTTAAGTAATTTCAACCACTAAAATGCATGGATGACATTCAAACATTTTTCAAATACAAAACCCTCGAAACTGTCCACATCAAGGGTCGACTTTGACCCGTGTATGGCATCCAACCATAACTAATTACCCAATAATTATGTGTCCAAAACAGAACCAAATTATTTGAGGCCCCCACACAGAATATTGCTTTTAAAAAACGATCTGAAAAGTATTTCAATTGTTATCTACACTCATCACGGAACTCGAACCTCGCAGTAATTACCACTCGTGATGAGCGGCGCGTAATGACCATCGTCGTCGATGAAGGTTGTATACGCGATAAGACCTCATTCGATTACTGTAACATTTGGTGTACTAGAATACAATTAAATAATTTCTCTACCCCCATATTGACAAGCAAATTGAAATTGAATGACTAAATTGCATGTGAGAATGTCAAATTCAAATCGGATACGAAAACAAATGAAAATCACAATAAAACTGAATGTGCTCGCGTTAGGTGGATGTTAGGCGTAATGATAGGGTTGACATATTCTGATTCATGACAGAATCCAACCCCACTTTGGGTAGTGAACTCTCGCCGTTGTCATTCCAATCCGAAGAGTGATGTGCATTGCTAAGTAACAGGCGTTACTCTGCGACAACTGATGAGAATTGTTAGTGAATTCAAATGGCGATGATTAGTGTTTGGAAAAAAACAAAAATGATGCACTTACCTCAGCGGTGGAGTCATTTATTTATTAGTGTTGATGTTGAGTAACCCTTTTTACGATAGTTTGACTATTTTCGCAATTATTTTCTAAATAAAGGCAAATTTACAACAAACTAGGACGGTTTGTGGAGTGAATAACCAAGTAGATATAAAGTCGGTTACAACAGAACACAGTCACAGATTTTACGTAAGTTTTATGGTATTTTTTAACGAAGAGGGATGACAGCACTCCATAACGCTAATGCCGATATGTTTCACGACAGAGTTCTATTTCATCTCGCATGGCAGCACTAGTCACCTTATTTTAGTGTTGTTTCATATTGTGCTCAATACAACTTGCACCTCAGCACAATTTAAGACTATGTCCAACGAGCAAGGACCAAGACCAGCTCGCACCCTATATTTTTGGAGCAGCAACTATTTGATGCGTTGGTTAGACAGCCTTGGAAACCTCTTGCATGACATATTTATCCAAGTGTCTATCCAACCACTTTGCCCTGTTTTCAAGCTTATTCCACAGGAAAAGCTTTTCATTAGCATCGTGCTGTCTCTCGTATGTGCAATTGGAAAAAGTTTCTTGTCGAAAGACGTTTTCCTACAACTACTACATGAGACAACTTTTCCAAGAGAAAACTTATCACCAGGCAACTCTTCCATGAGCCAACTAATCCAGGAGACAAATTTTCCATAAGAGAACTTCTCCATGAGATAATTCATCCATGAGACAACTCATCCATGGGACAACTCATCCACTAGGCAACTCTTCCTTGAACCAACTAATTTATAAGACAACTTTTCCATAAAAGAACTTCTCCATGAGTAATTAACCATGCGATAACTTTTCCACGAGAAAACTCATCCATGGGACAACTCATTCATGAGACAAATTTTACAAAAAGGACTTCTCCATGAGAAAACTCATCCACGAGACAACTTATCCGTGAGACAATTTATACAGGTGAAAACTCATCCGTGGAGCAACTCATCCATGGGACATTTTGTACATGAGAGAAATCATCCATGAGACAACTTTTCCACGAGACAACTCATCCATGAGACAACTTAGTCATGAGAAAACTCAGCCCTGGGACAACTTTTGCATAAGAGAACCTGTCCCTGAGACAACTTCCTCGAGACAAATCACCCATAATTCAAATTTTCCATGGGACAAGTCATCCATGGGAGAACTGAATTTCCACCGTCCGTCACATGGTCATGGTATCGAAATAATTTAATGGCAGCGTCTCCGGTTTCAAACAGTGACAGCTGACACCAAGTACACAACGAAGGGCTTAGTCGTAAATGTCAGTGAGTGGTATACACTATCAACATAGGACAGCCAGGTTTTCGAAGAGGTGGTTGTATATATACGCAAATTCTCGGACTATAAATTATTTCCGCCGTTGAAACTGAATTCTATTGAGTATTTTCGACCATCGACCGTGTGTAGTTACTTTCATTTCAAAGCCAAACGCCGCAGATGGTTTGGGTTCGCACTTAATCAAACTTCCATCCTCCAGTGAATCGAGGGGATGTTAAGCCCATTTATGCCACATTCGCATCATTTCTCCCTCATATCGTTTATCGTTAAGTGTCTCCCGTATCTTAGAACAAAAGAGAAACTCTTCCCCACACCGTACCCCTGCCACCCAATTCCATTCTAACAACAGAAACTCACTCGTAGCAATCTAAAATATTTCGTTGTCGATCCTCATCTGCAAATTGCCAAATATCTTCCAAGCGATTTATAGATACTTCAATGCCAATGTAAACATCCTATAAACGCTACACAAAGACTGTAAACAAGCAATGTATCTTCATGAAGCTTACATGGGTTTCAACATCAACCTAAGTGAACGGACTCCCTCCCGCCCTCAGATTTTCAATCCGTCTATACTTTATTCGAATCGATTATATGAGGGTTGTATATATTCCAAGTTATTGGGTGCGTGTGCTCACGGGTCCTTGAAAGTCTGAATGATTCATGGAAGATAATTTTGGAAAACGAAGAAACATCATCGCAGCGTAGAGTGCTGCTTTTATCTCCAAGTAAACAGATGCTATGGCAACATCCTTTGTCTGTTGTACGTAGATACGGTTTTTGCTTTTGAAAGCTACCACCCCCCCGGGACACCGGCTAAGAGCGATAATTTACAAGATTATGAAAGTGTAAACAATTCAGCGAAAAATAACGATTTAATTTAATCGGGAATGGGGAGGGGGAGGCAACTCTGCACGAAACGAAATCATCGCTCATATCAGTGGGACTTTTTTAAGTAAAATTAATTATTACATCCGCGTGAGCAGGCAATCGAATGAGACGGTGCCGGGGACGTATACGCAACAATTTTTATTTATTTTGTAAATGATAAAATTGATTGGTTTGATTCAGTTGAAAGCAATTTAGGAATTCGCACGCACATTATTCATATTTTTGATTAACCGCCGCCACACGGGATAGCTGGACGCTAATTCAATTACGTAGTTTTATTTGGTTACGCTTCGGGTTTAGTGAATCGGAATTTTATCGGAAATTGTGATGTGCAGTTGTGTTTGCAAATTGGTTGTGGCTATCGAGAAGCAATATTCTAAGATTTCAGCACATTGTGAATAGCTAATTGTGAGGTGAACTATTTACATATCAATGGTTAGGTTCACACTTTATTTTTACATAAAGACGTCAACCTAGAAGATACTTTGTATAATATTTTTTTCCGCCCCAGTTGCTGCCTTAAGAAGATCTCCCTTCTAGATTTAGACAGGTCTGGGGAGTTCGCATATTATACGTTCAGCTGTTGCGTCTTCTACAGGACGTAGGAAAATGCGAAACTTTTTTGATTTCGTATGCCACTTTGGGTTGTTTTTGGCTAACCCATCGTTATCGGTAGGGGGCTTGTCGTAGAGGTCTTTGGTATTTCAAGTCCAGGTTATTCAGGTTACAGAACCATTACCCTTTTTTTAACACCTGTCTCGCCAAATTGAAGTAATGCTGGCAGTAATTCAATTAAAAGTGACTTTTTTCCAGATAAGCCTCAAGGTATGCAATAATTTGTCAAAAGTCTTATAAATTGGTATGTTTAAGTGTGTTTCTTGGCTAAGATTACTACCATAACTTGATTGAGTTAACTTTGGTTGAACATCAACTTGAAGGACTAAGAGCTAATTTCACCCCGTTGAGTTTACTCCAATCCTAGTTGAAGTCTTTTAACTGTGTGCGACAATAGTTTTCACTCTCAATGGAACAAACGCTTTCAGAATCAGATTTATCAGCGTCATCGCGTATTTTACCCGATTTCCAATCATTCAGAAAGAATGAAGATTTTTAAGCGAATAATTTTAAGATTTTTAAAAAAATGTAAGCCAAAAGTTTTGCTTTACCAATTTTATAAAAAGAAAACGTTTTTAAGTTTTCAAGAATCAGATATTCAGCGTAAAAAAAATATACTTTCCATAACTATTTTCTTAGATCAATGCCAACAGTTTCATTCTTAAATCAAAAATTTCGATTTAGGGGCTCATTTTAACAAACTAAAATTGTTGGCATTACAATTTTTTTTTTCCAAGTGATGGAAACCGCTCAAAATAAGAAGAAATTGAAGGCTAGTTTCATAAATAACGATATTAGAGCGGTATTTTAACTTTGTGCGACTTTAACTGAGTTGTCCATGAAGAGATTGAGCGGTGCATCTATTGTTGAGAAAAAAAAGGACCACCATCCATCGTGGGTGTCTACGACTGGCAGCTTCTGTCGATTGTCTCAAAGGTCTTGTGGGAATGAAAAGGGGAAGAAACAACTTTTCTTATATTCATTTAGCTCTGCAATTTTTGCTCAAGTGTCGAAAATTCAAAATTCTGTTTTGCGTCTCAAATTCAGCTTTACAAAATTATTCAAAAGAAAAGAAAAAAAAGAATTGGGAAATGTTCAAAAGCGCGTGCTGCTCTAGGTAAGGCAACGTTCAGTACCTAAAAGGGTTGGTAAGACCTGCACCCGACACACTTAGATCAATGTAAGACTGTCCACTGTGGGGCCCTGGGAGCTAATGGGCTTACCCTCTTAAAAAGCACGCGCTTTTGAACATTTTCCAAAACTTTTTTCATTGTTTGCAGAATGTAGAGAATATTTTCTTTTTTTAACTTGTATTTTTGTTTTAAATTTTAACTCCTCTCTTAGTAATTTTTATTTTATATAAATTGAATTTCTGATTTTTTTTTTCAATTGATATTGCTTATTTTGTATACTAATTTTTAATTCAATATTTAATTTTATTTTTAATTGTTTTTTCACATCTCCTTTTTTTATTTTGCTGTTTATATTTCTTAGTTAGGAAGAAGCATTTTTTGCTTTGAATTTGTAAAGCTTAACTGTAAAGCAGAACAAAAAAACTGCTGAACTTTTGTGTAAGAAAACAAAGCTGAATTTAGAAAGCAATGATTTCATTATTTAAAAACTGAAAGTGTCTTCATTTAATTTTATATAAAAATACCCAGCAAAGCGGGTGTGATCAGCTGGAATATATTCCAAATTTCATGGTGCACCCTGCGTTTTGATCCCTTACCACCAACCTGATAATCAATAGGGACGTACACAGAACCCCCCGCACATCTAACAAATACGACCATGAAGGCCTTTTTCTATATTATGCACACACGACTTCTGATTCACGCACAAATTTTTGATTTCTATCTTTTGTGTTTCAACAATTCATCATAAACAAGAGAAATAAAATTGGAAAATGCAAATATTTTTCCCTCTTTTGTTTACAACTCTCCCGAAAACATAGCCGACGAATAAATCACCCCACTTTCAGGAGCGGCACAAAAACCGATTCGGATTTTGCACACTTTGCCATTGCAATGAAATGTGTTAATATTTATTCGCTATTTTTTATTTTTATATCTATGGATCCAGTCAACGAGTTGGTGTGTGTTGTGCATATGTAGATACTGGCATTTGCGTTCAAAGTAAACAATAAATTATCTCACACGATTGGAATTTTATTGGCCGGTTTTCTTCTCGTACAAAATTCACATAGGCATTTCAATAAATTCAAGACCGCATTTGTTCTGTCTCAATGTGTGAGTCATTGATTAGGTAACAAGAATAAAATTATAATTTATTTTATCGAGATTAAAATGTAAACAATTGCGTTGGCGGCTCGTCGTGAGCGTTAAATGGCTGCAAGAGGAAGTGTTTGAAGGTCGGATATAAAATTGTTTGACATTTGTGAGTTGACACAATTTGGCCTGCTAAAATTGTACGACATAGTTTTACACATTTGAAAGGGCGTCAGTCCACGAGTGAATATAAGATATATTCAAGGAGTAAGAACCCATGTCAGAGTTGCTCAACAAAAGAGGTTGTCAGATATTTATTTTTTTTTCGGCTCAGCAAACTCTGACCCCATTTGCCCTTGCCGTTTTACATATAACGAATCTTAGGCTCAGTACTTGTTTTCTTTTCATTGTACTAACATGTTTCCTTAATCGTTAAAACAACTAAAAATCGCATGGAAACTCATCTTATTCGACGCCCAAACTAACAATGCGGTAATCTTTTATTTCGAACAACATTTTAAAGGATATGAACTAATTTTCTAATTTTAAGTGCTGCCAAATTAGCAGTTTCTTTTAAACACATCATAGGAAACTATTATTCCTACAAAAAAAAAAAACATTCTAATAACAACGACATATAAATTGGTTAACTATTTTAAGGCAAGTTACATCGGTTAATACCGATTACTAACGAAGTTCCTCTGACGCAAATACCTCCAAAATTTTATAACGATAGGTATATTTTTGTGATCAGTTTCCTGAGGAGACTGATGGACAGGACCGAAAGTAGGTACGCTAATTTTATGTATAAACATCCATAGCTTCATTTTCTTTAAGCCAAAGCAAACAGTTCAAAATCCAAAGAAAGAGATTCACACTGGGTATTTACCCCAAGTAGAAGTGACTTGTGAGCTGTTTAACTCTTGAGCTATTAAAATGGAAAGATAATCGTAACACAAATCCATTCACTTTCGGAGCAAGGTTGCTAGGAGAACGTTGAATCAAACCGAAAGTCAAACAAAACTGATTCAGGGGAAGTCACTCTGATTTGTTTTATTGAGCAAAAGTAAACTTTACTTTGTTTGCATATTTAACGTTTCAACGCCTACTTTATTTTTCTTTTAATATTTGACACAACATGGGAAATTTTACAGCACGTGGTTCGTGCACTGGCTAACGCATGGTGGTATATTGACAGTTGGCGCCCTAAACAAAATGCGGTCATCGGCTCATAAAACCCTGTAGACAAATGTTGCACATGTTATTTATGAAAAAAAATTATTAATAAAACAATAATAGCCAAATGATTTAATAATATTATTTATTAAAAAAAACTAGTTAATTCACGAAATTTGTTGGTTCTTAACAACTTCCTTGTCCAAGCTCCTAAAGTAGATGATCCTTTCTTGTCTTTGTTCTTTCTCCTTAACTTCACTCTTCTTTACTTCGCAGTGTTGCCGTGCTGCTCCGTATCATTAATGTGCTTGAGTTTTTCTTCTAACATTGAAATCTTATGATGGGTTGGGTTGTCCGCCGGTAGATGGAGTTGACATAAATCATTTTGTATTTTCAAAACATATTTATTCCTAATAAGTGATACTGCATATGAGTAAAACCTTTTTTTACGCTTTCACATGTTCCTTCGAAGACAGTCAACAAAAAAAGGTTTTCTGTTCATAAAAATGTTATGCCACGAGTGCATTTGTTGTCTTTCATATCTAATTAATATTTAATTATTTTTTAAGATCTCAATTAAAATGTACTTCTGTAAAATCATTATTCTTATTTTGTCTTCTTTCTTTATTTTCAGGTATGTACCTTTTTTTGTAACAGAGACTTTTCAAGCACTTTTACGTGAGTACATTACAAAATCTCTTGAAGTTGCTAGATAAATTTACAATAGATACACACTACACAGATTGTCCACATTTGTGCATTAAAGCATGCGAATATTCATCGAGCTTTGATTTATAAATCTCTTGTGAGTTGAAAAATGAACACAATTCGTTCGAACGTCACACAGTGGGGTGGTGTCTGTCTAAAAGTGCAAATTTGCATGACATACTTTTCGCTGTACCTAACTCTTTGATACAAATTAATAGGTAGTCGGACATGTATCAGACTTACTGTTACCTCAGGGTTTAGTCCGCCTGTAGATGGAGCTGTAATTACTAACCCTCGATTAACATTCTTCTTGATAGTTAAATTTGTCAAAAACTTACAGAATTTAAACAGCGATACAAATTCAGTCTTATACCCTGTTCACACCGAACCGAAAACCGTATTTTCGTCGAAAACTCGTCGATGCATTCACACTAAACACCAACAAGTTTTCGTTTGACGTTTCAATCAGTGAGAAACTAATCTATATTGGTAACAAATTTCGATCGCATTAATTAACAAATAAAATAAATGCAGAGCATTTAAAAAATTAATATCAACCCATCATTTAAGCGTGGAAAATGATTTTAAGTTGTGAGTTGTGACATTTGTTCGGTCAGCTGTTCTGCTGAATTTGCTGAATATTGCAAAAGGTGTGTTTGTTTCAAAAATCCATCGATCGAAAGTCGTTTTCGTGGTGTTTTTGCTTTGAAAACTGAAATATGTAGGGGGGAAAACTTCTGTTTTCGAGTGTTTTCGCGTAAACCCGGTGTGCGATTTTTGATGCATGTTTCAACATGTAAGGTTTTGTTCCTATTTTCCTTGAGTTTCTTATGCTCCTTTGACGGCCGGCGGAAATATTGTATTAAAGTCGTCTAAGCGGTTGAAAAATGAACTAAATTAAACAGCCGAAAGTTGTAAAAGCAGCTTCTTCAACCACAGGTACAGTTTAGGACCTTTGCTCTGTCAATAACCCTTTTGTAATATTGAAAACGATGTATAACAAATCCCTTAAGATATAGAAACAGATTTAGGGCCGAGTGTGCTGTTCACTTCTAAATCCAATATTATGAAATATCCAATGCTTTCGAATTTCACGTATACCTTTGCAAAAAGCTTCAATCTTCAGTCTTTTCTCAGTAAAAATGCTTTTCGATATAAAATTGTCGTTTTTTTTCTTGAGAAATACTGAAACCTCATGTCAACAACTGCTTGAGACCTCCTCCATATACCCACGGATGTCTGACAGTCCGTGGATACTGAATACTAAGCAACGATTCTGAAAACGTATAAAGGCCAAACAGACTTGTGCTAACGATGAGTTATATCGTGACCTTCCTTTAGTTTTTCATACTTACTTTATCGTAAAATGCACCCGATTTCCTGCTCTCCAATATCACTAAAGAGCCCACGTCCTTCGTGCACTTTGCTGAATTTTCGCCAGTTTTTCCATAATTCCCTCCCACTCTTTGACTATAGCCACACCATGTGTCAGCTTTGGTTTATGACCAAGTTAAAACCCATTTTGTGTAAATGTCATATTTGAACTTCCACCCCGATGATGGCGTAGGTATGCCCTCCCGTACAATTAATTTCACTTGATCCCCAAGGGCACAACCCTTCATACATGCTATTTGCTGGCATTTTTTCGTAACAAATGCGTCGTTGAAATCACTTCCACAACTCCGAACCACACATACCGCTTGTGCGCAATTAATTGATTAATCAATGTAATTGTTATTAAAATACTCCCTTGACAATGTTTTACATATATACAGACTCAGATGACGATGCAAGAGATTTCCAGAACAATGCAAGTTCACTTGGCCGAAGAGAGCCCGCACCGCCTCTTGTGTGCTGTTCGTTTTAATTGCTCAAATAATCCCCGATACGAGATAAACCCTCGGCCACTGGCGGTAAGCCATCCGGGTGACTACTTGGAGGAGGAGAAATTGGATTGATTGGTTTGTTTTTTTTTTTTTTGTTTTTTTTTTAATCGCTCAACGAGACCTCTTGTTTCAATTGCTCCAATTGCGATGTTTCCGACTTCAGAGACAACGAGACTGACTGGTCTTGTGAGCAATTTATGGATCAAATAAAAACAACAGAGAATCCACTCTCGCCGCACTGGATGGTTGTCGTACATAGATTTTTATTATGTATTGGGGTTAATCCGCAGACGAAAGGGTTCCTGTTTGATGTTTAGATATGTACATAGTATCTTTTTCTCTAGCGGTGGCTGGATGTGGAATTGATTAAGCGATTGTCATTGTTGAATTAAATTGTCCTCTAGCTGACGTGTGGATGCGGTTTTGTAAGTTGAAATAGACCCCGCCGACTGGAGGGGTTCAATTTGAACAAAAAAAAAAAGAGGGAAAGTTGATTGTTATCGCTGCAGGGAGCTTCACTTCAGTTCTGCACTTTGTTACATGAGAGAGGAGTGCAACACTATTGATGGATTTGAAATAACACTCAGCACCACACTAGGCTGTGTCCTCTAAGTACTTTTCCTATGAAGCTTGAGTTTAATTATTTTTCTATCGAAAATTGGTACTATTTAGCGATATCTTTCAATATATAGGGTGGCCCAACATCGGCAGATGACATATTTTTTTGACGACTGGAAAATTGGTGGCATAGAAGATGTTGTTGCCGACATATCTACAAATTTTTCTTGTTAAAAAAAAACTCCAAGAGTCGTATGCATTTTACACCAGTCGAGCCACCCTGTATTTGGCTAACGACATACATACTTTCAATGGTGCGACAATCCTTGATAGACCAAAAAACAAGTTCGCTGAACTAGAAACATATTTCCCCCTGAATTGTTGGTATGCCTCGATTTTAGGATTTTTGTTTTGCCTGCTCAAAACTGCCAACTCGTTTTTAATGAGCGCTTCATCTTACCAGCTTTATGTGACTAAAAATTGCGGAGAGTCCCACTTTGCAGGTATCAACATAACCTTTCACTTCGGGTAGTGCTACAATAAAACTAAATCTACCTAAGTATGCTTTTTGAAGTAGATAGTAGACTATCTAGTAGAGTCCGATTTTTGCTCAGTTAAAAAAAAAATGGGTTAAAATTAACCAAGTATCTGTTGAAAACCACCGAGAATTCGTTATTAAATGCTACCGATATAAATGGGTAAAATGCATACTGTTAAAAATAACACACTTTAACTAAGTTTCTAGATAAATATCAACCAGTTGGTTAAATTCAACCGAGTTAATTTGTTAATTACAACCTAGAAAAATTGGAATAAAATTGATAAAAGGTTATTCTTAACCGAGTTCGTTAAACAAGTTGACTCGGTTATTTCTAATGCACTAACTCTGTAGGAGCTACATTAACAGTATCACTTAGTTGTTTTAAACCGAAGTTGGTTGATTTTAAATAAGCGATTCTTCTGCGTGTGTCACAAACATACGAAAAGCATTGATGCAACCGAAAATCGAGTAGTGACTCCATTTTGATGTTTTCGATGAGCAAATGTTACCATATGTGTTCTCTAAATGCTTCTTAAATTTGTTTGTTGGGCTTTTGAACGAAAATGTATTTAGCGGAATGTTTTTCAAGTATTTTGAAGGTTTTTTTTTTAATTAAACTGGAAACTTGGAAGTTCCAAACCTCATTGACAGGCTTGTACGGCTTTTCTGGGTGTGACTTCTTGAAGATCAACAGCGACGTTGTCTCCCCATCAATACCGTATATTGTTTCCGTAAGTGCGGTGCTCTCATTGTCTTAATCTACAAACAATATTTGCACTGTATTAAGAGTAATGGGCCAAACACTGAGCCCTGTGGTAGCCTTGTGAGTGTTTTCCTCTGCCTGCCTTCAACGACGTTTAAACCTTCGATATTCTGTTAGTGAGTTTAAATTTGTGGGTAGCATTTTTGCCTTGGGTCTTGAAAACTATCCAAATCGACTTTTGAGAAAAATCAAAAATCTCTGTAAAATTTAAATTGTTCAAAGGGAAAATGAACAAAATTTCAAAGTTTACTCAGAATAAAATGCTCATACTGAACATGCAAAAAAACAGCCCATCGAACGGCTAACGTACAAGAATTGAATATATTGTTCTTAATTTTAAGCACTTTGAAAAGTCTACATTTTTGTTATAGAATCAATGTATTTTTAAATAAGCGACATTTTTTTTAGAATTTAGGAGAAAATTAAAGATTGTGCTGATAAAAAATTGGAACAACATTCGTCAATGTCGGTGAACACTGCTCCATATCCTTTTCAAAAGTCGATGGGCAAATTCTCTGCAAGTTGTTGGAATAACTTAGCATAGTTAATTTATTTAACTTTCGTTTAGAATTTACAATTTGTTATAGCACAATTTACATAATTTAAATACAGAGCTATGACAAACTTATGCCTTTCTACTGGAACAATTTACAAGTGACAAAAAATAAAATAAAATTAGAAAAATGTTTGTTTTTGAGGGAAAAAAACGACTTAAAAACCTCAATTTAAGGGGATAACTTTTTGTATAGAACTCTGCTCAGCTGTATTATTCATTCAAGTTAAATTTGAAATAGACATCTTCAATAAAAAACGTTGCATTAGGTATAAATAGTTGACTACTTCCAAAACAAATTTGATGCAATCTAAACCTCCCTATAAGCCTTGTATAATTTTTACGAATCCTTTACTGTTGAGTTAGTCCAGTAAAATAAGTTCTCCCCAGTTATGGACTTGTCTCAAACGATAAATGAAAAAAAATTTATAAAGGCGATTGAGTTTGAATTCCAATTGAATCCCAATTCAGGCTCAATCGCCCTTATAAATTTATTTCATTTATCGTTTGAGGCAATTCCATAACTGGGGTGAACTTATTTCACTATAAACTCAAGAAATCCCTCAAAGCTTTATGTTTGTCCACCAGAACTATATTAGCTCTGTAAAAGATCCCTCCAAAAAATCAGCGTCGTAATTATGAACAAATCAAACAATTCATTATATAGGTGATGGGTTCGGCAATGTCCGTTCGACTTTTAAAAATATGAGACCAAATACAGACCCATGCAACGCTCCTTCCAGTCGTTTTGTTCTCTCTTCTTCCGTCGTTTTTATTATATAGAAACCCTCGTGCTAAAAATTGAACGAATGAACTGCAAATATTCCCATCAACGACCATTGGCGACTCTCTAGAAATGTCACTTATTGGTTTCAAAATTTCAGACACGTCAGAGCTCAGAATTTGTGTTTCTTTTTTGTTCAGAGCATGATCAGAGCGCGCTGTATGAGCTCACAATAAATTGATTGATCAGGTTGAGTAAAAATCTGACTACACATATACACTACCAGTCACATTTGACAGAACAAAAAAAGAACAGGACAAAAAACATCAGAACGTCGGTTCAGAGAGCGTTCATAATGCTCGAGCTGAGTTCAGTGCTCAGCTCTGAACTAAAAAAAAAGCCTTATGCTAATTATTTCACTGTACGTCTGACAGACATTTGTCTATTTTATGGATACTTTTCTTGTGCCTTCAAGTCTCACCTAGAACTTGTTGTACTTGTAGCTTTCTATAGCTCAAAATTTACAAATTTTGCCTACGGCATATAAATGAAATCATTAAAATAAAATAAATTATTTTGTCGTGCCATCAATGAAAAATTTCTTAACATCTTGACATGGCTCATTCTTCCCTATATTTCGTTTCGACGCCCACTTTTTGGGGGCGTTTTTCTTTCAAAGTCGTGAAAAAAGTGACAGCAACGCATTGATGGTGTACCCGAGAATCGAGTAGATTTCGTGACTTTTTAATGACTGGAACTCCACATAACTGTTCTTTATTTGTTCCTAGTATGCATACGGATAATAAGTAAAGATGCAAACACAAAAACAAAAAGCTAAAAAGAAAATTTGATTGATAAACCGAAGACCCACTTGTTCGACAGTATAGGTACACATAATGTGGATAGATTTTTGGATCAGTCACTCATGAAAAACCAGAGTTATATTCCCATGTAAAAGCAGCTTTCGAATAGTCGCTGGCTTAAGGAGTAGGCAATGGTTCGTTTTTTGACACGTGGATCTGTGATCTTCTAATTAGGGCTATTTTTCGCCAATGACTGGCAGGTCTTTATAACTCAGGCTTGTTGAATCGCTTTGTTTAAAAAATAAAACTCGTCTTTTTATATCGATGGTCCCAAAAGAAGCTTATCCAAGGCCTGTGACAAAAACATGTCCCTTCCATATTTATTTCTTTTAAATATGCTGCCCGATACTAATAATCATTTTTAACCTCACTTTATATTTTTGTAGGTCATGTAATTCTGTACCGAAAATTTCGCCATTGTGGGATCGAAAAAAAAGCGCACTCACTTAAAAAAAAAAACTAACCATCTGACCACTCCTCAGAGATCACTCTGACATCATCAGTAACGTCGGCATCACTCAGCAACGATTTCCGGCTTGTTCAATTATTTTTCTTTCAATAAGCCCCAACAAGCCGATTACTTGCCCTGTAATTACAGACAAAGAAAACTGCTCACAAACTCAATTCACATTAATTGTGTGCATCTATTCATGTAAACAGTTCACAGCCACTATACAGCCGACACGACTCCTCCGCATCTTCAAAAACAAGCGAGGCAAGGCAAACAGTTGCACAACATTATCCCTTGCGCTGTTGTTTATTTTTTATTTGTTTACTGCATCATTCGTGCTTTTTCCCGTTTCATCTTCTTGATCGTTTTTGTAAAATATTAAATTTCCACCAATAAATGGTTGCGTGGTTTCGCGCTTTATCGTTCCCCAAAGAAAAGGCGCAGTCTTCAAGACCTAGAAATACTTACGAGTATCTCACTGATTGCATTAAAGTCACGATTTTCCTCAGACGCATTCATGCCACGTCAGCGAAGACTATAAAGATGCTGCAGGATGAACACGAGCGTGTGTGAGTGAATTTGTCGGAGAGCATCGTTGAAAAGCTAATTAAGAACAATAATTTCGTTTCTATACAAGTTGCGCGGAAGTGGCCTCACAATTAGATTTCAAATTTAATTCGCCGCATCTATTGGCAAGAGTCGAAATTAAATTAATTCGTTTGAGTGGGTATAATGGTTTTTTTCTGTATTTTGTAGCAATTCAGGGAGGGAGTTTTTTTTTCTTCTCTCTTTTCGAGTGGCACAGGAATTTCGCTGAGCTAAAATATTTGATGAGAACAATTTGTAGCCACTCACAGCAAACTTAAACCGACAGACACAATAGAAACCGTCCTTCAATATTCAGTGGAGGTAACTTATTAATTTTGATGTCGGTTGACAAAGTAGAAATCAGGAAAACAGTCACGTAAGTCACGTAACCAACAGTGGCGCTGCTAGGCTCTTTTGCTAGTCGAACTTAAAGCAGTTCTGATCCTCTTTGCTTCGCCACTTTATACCTATGCCGTTTGTTTCGTGGTGGCTTTCTGCTGGAACTGCCTCATCCTTGGCGCCTTCGGACATCCTGTGTCGATCGCTATGCGGGCAACTGGGTCACCTTTTCAATTTCGGGCATTGTTCGTATTTTCAAATTGTTCGTATTTTCAAATAACTTGTAGAAACAGAAGCAACCCCTCGATGCAATTCTTACATCGAGAGGTCTCGCTCCCAGAAGTAAATATGAATGAGGCTTGATTTGCGATGTGCTGGCCGTACAACTGGTGCTCCAATCAAAGCGCAATTTCCCAAAGAGCTACATAATTGACTATTCTAGAATAGCAGAGAGATAAAGCTGAATAAAAATCAACAAATCAAATTCAGTTGTACAGACAAAATTTTTTATTCAAAATCCAATTAAAGCTACCTTAAGCCGAAAAATATTCTCATAGAATACAAAGTGAACTTCAGTATATGCAATATAAACCTATATCTAAGGAACCCCCTTCCGTCGTTTGCCCGTGTCGAAATGAGACCTACAAAGTCAAATAGCGCAGTGCCTTGTCAATGAATCTCATCTCGGCGGTGGGTTGTTTGTTGGCAGCTGTCTTGCTGCCCGGAATTGGTTTTCTTTTGCATTCCTTTGTGGTTAAGCGTAGACTTTCAGATTTTTGCTTTTCACGCAGCAGGCCTTCCAGTAGTCTCTCGCGTCGTTCCTGCTTCTCCAACTCGTCTTGGCTACCGCCATCGGTGTATTCCCTTTTCAGGACTAATCCAATAATTCGTGCTCTTGTAGTGCGATACTTGGGATTCGTCATGGCATAGGACCGTGGGCGTAATTTATAGACACCACTCTCTGACTCGGTTCCACTGTCTGCCGATGGTGGGGCATTGCCATCAATCGACTCCTTGCTGCTGCTAACGCCACCTTCGGTGGGGGACTCACTGCGGCTGGCACCGCTAAAGTAATTCTCATCCGAACTATGCCCAGGGGAGGCATCGTCGTCGTCGTCTTCTTCGGTTGAGAGTTTGTTGTGCAATTGTTCTGCGTAAATTGGTTTCGAATCTTCTTCAGCTCCGCTACTTACTTCGGAGGGTGGTAGTGGTATGGAACGAACATCATCGTTAACGTTTGAATTGGGAGCGTTCAATTTGAGATTCCTTCTTCGTAGGCGACGTTCCTGGCGCTCCCTTTGGATGCGTCCGATTGTCTCCATCGAATCGATAAAGAGATCCAAGTCGGTGGCACTAAAGTCCGAAGTGTTGACGAGAGAATTGCGAAATACTAGCTCGACGTAAATGTGTTCCTTTTTGTTGAAGTTTCGGGCCATTGTTTTTGATTTGGTTTTTGCTTACTTTCACTGGCTGTTGACGAAGGGTGACTGATGAGTTGTTGAACCGAAACACCCGCATTTATAGTGACATTTCGTGAGTTTCACCTGAAAAAAATTACCATCCCTTACAACCTGTTTACCTGTGTCTCGTGTCATGTCTACCTGTTGTCACGATAATCCGTCGCGGAATGTTATCGTGGAATTTAATTAGGGTTTGGGGATTTTCTTGACTCATATCCTGCGCTACCTGGCTAATTACCTTGATTCTGAGAATCAAAATTTGAATATTTTCGCAATCGGAGGCGTTTTTGGATTGCCAATAAATTTGATTGCACAATTAAAGAGGACTCTTGGATACCGGGGAAATATCTGTCAAATGTGCTCGTGTTTTATTGCGGATTAGATTATCCTTCCCAACACTTTGGTTGAGTTAAAAAAATTCCTTAAGTTTGTAATTACCGGCTGAAAGTGACAGATTTTTTCGTATGAATTTCATTTATTGCGATCGAGAACATTCGTCGATGTGGAATAATACACCATAAAATATTCAAGGGATTATCCCTCACTCTCTTTTGCGCTACTTTCGGGTGCGATATGGTACTATGGATCATATTTCGATTGCTTAAATTTCTAGCACTTGACGGGTTTTTTTATAAGACAGGTATTACTGAAGGAAATCCAAAGATATCGGCCTGTGCCTGTCGCCAATGATTCAAGCGGAAAGAACCAAAGCGAGCCACAGAAATTCTCTGATGGTGGCGTATAGATTTATTGAAGTATCTCTAAAAATAATTCATAAAGCTGTGACGCATATTTCACTTACTTGTCAAGTAAATCAGTTCGCATTCTTTTTCTATGCATTATTTCAAATACTCCTTTAGATAGTTACATTTACTTCTGCCGAGCCTTCGGTTTCTCCAGTAAGTTTGCTATCGAACAAAAACCTTCTTCCAGTAGAAGAACCAAACTCCCAATAACGTTTTTCTTTGCAGGTGATTGTCGACAAAACTATATAGACTCATAGTAACTCGCTGATTAATTTACAACTTTGCGACTATCCAACTTACGAATATACGAAAATATATTTAATAAAACTGTAGGCGTTTTCATGTGTTCACGGTTGGCGTTAAAACTACTGTACAGTTTTGGATGGAACTTTTTTTTGAAATGTTCCTCAAGTTTCAAGAACGAAATAGACCAAAATGTGATGTTTATCTGACTTTACTGCCTTTTACTCGCCATTACTCAAACAATTCGCAATCAATGCAAACAAAACAAAATAAAGGGGTTTCCAATAAGAGGTGTTATTTTGGTATTCAAAGAAAAATGTCATTTTTTGAGATAAATGATCGGCTGTTTGCTTCATAATAAAGAGGAAGGTATGCCGTTAATAATGAAAAACAACATCAGCCAAATGGCCACCACGAGCACGCATACATGACCATGTCCTTTTCATGAAATTTTCCATAACCAAATCGCAAAGTGGTTGCCCTATGTCCTCGATAGCCTCACGAATCTTATCTTTGAGGTCGATAATCGACGCTGGGCTGTTGGCGTAGACCTTATCTTTCACGTGGCCCCAAATGAAGAAGTCGCAAGGTGTTAAATCACAAGATCTCGGTGGCCAATTGTGATCACCTCTTCGAGAGATAACACGGTCCGGAAACTTTTCTCATAAAAGATCAATGCTTTCGTTGCTTGTGTGGCACGTAGCGCCGTCTTGTTGAAAGTAAACGCTGTCCAGATCAATACTCCGACCATAAAAAATCATTAATCATCTCTCGATAGCCATTCCATCCATTCACCGTAACTGTTGATCCAACCTCATTTTCGAAAATGTAAGGTCCAATGACCCCGCCGGGCCATAAACCGCACCAAACAGTCACACGTTGAGGATGTAGAGGCTTCTCAACAATAACTCTTGGGTTTTCCGAGCCCCAGATGCGACAATTTTGCTTGTTGACGTAGCCATCAGTCAAGATGATTTTTCGATGGAATTCCGGATCATTTTCATGCATTTCAAGGACCCAATCAGCAAAGACACGACGTTGTGGAAGCGTTTATCGTTCCATTTTTAGTAATGGCGTAGTTTCTACTTGTCAAATGTCAAAGAATAAAGGCTTCAAAAGTGACAGCTACCGAAATAGCGGGTCATTCACAATAACACCTCTCAGTTGAAAACCCTTTATATATTTAGTTTTGAAAGGTAACATTTCGAAATGAAATCTGCACCAAGCTGAATTCAATGGATATGACAAAAAAGTTATTTTCTAAGTAAACATTATTCATGGCTGTTCTCGGCTGACTCAATTGTTTTCATTAATTACGCTAGTTTGAAATTCTTTTGTTTATTAAATTGTTGAAATTCTGTAAAAAAAAAAATGTTGTTTGCCTTTTTGTTTTCCGGAAAATTGATGAAAAGATTTTAACTCAAAACTCAAAACTGCTACCCACTCAGAAATGTTCATACCTCTGCCCTGAACCCCAACGAACTTTAAATTTTAACATTCCTTATCAATTTTTCCATTCGAATTCGTTGCCTTTTTTCTGTCGACATTCGCCGGCGAAATAATTTTTCGCCAAAAACAACAAACGAAAACAAAAGAATTACTGTAGGTACAAAAATGTATTATTTTATTCCTGTGAATGAATATTTCTCAGTTTGTTTCTTTATTGATACGTTGATTACATTAGTTATTAGCCATTTTGTAAAATAAATGTTTTCGTGGTGAAATAAAACAACAAATTCAAACCGTTGGAACGCATCCGTCAGCTGATAGAAACTTACCAAATACCCTACTGTCAGTCACTGTGCCCAGCACTCTCTATTTATTTTTCCCACAAAGCGTGGGCATTTTTCCCTTTTCACCGAACTCAAATTCCCTCGATTTATTTATGAAAAAATGTTTCTTCTAAAACTAAAATTAGTATTATTCAGTATAAAAATCGCAGTTTGTTAACATTAGGCTTTTTTTATTATACCCACATGATCTAAAGGGTCCGCCATCTAACTTTTTTTTTTATTCAACTAGTGCTTATTTCGCGAATGGTAACACTTAGCTCATGTCTGATTTGACAGATGATTAGTTTTATCCTTCCGCCGAACGAATATGGTTGTGTATACGTTTGAACAACGCTGGGAAATATTGCGAAATTACTTTGAAAATCGACTTAGAGAAGATGCCGATTTTGCCAAAAAAAAAACATCTTTTCAGATGAAGCTCATTTTCATCTTGGCGAGTATATAAACAAGCAAAATTGTCGCATTTGGGGCACAGAAAACCTGCACGCATACATTGAAAAGCCGATATACCCAAAGCGAGTCACTGTTTGGTGCGGAATTTGGTCCAGAGGCAAAATTGGGCCATTTTTCTTCGAAAATGAGCAAGGAGTGGCCGTTACAGTCAATGGCGATCGTTATCGGGCCATGTTGAACGAATTTTTGTTCACAAAAATTGAAGAGGAGGATATTGGCAACATTTGGTTTCAACAGGACGGCGCTACATGCCACACAGGCGAAGCTACACTCGATGTTTTGCGCCCTGTTTTTGAAGATCGCATTATCAGCCGCAGAGCTGATGTCGTTTGGCCACCTCGGAGCTGCGATTTGACACCGTTGGACTATTATTTGTGGGGTCCATACTGGTTTCAGTACTTGCATAGCCGAGTTGACTATATGCATTTTGTATAAGTGCTATCGCAAACCGTCCCCCTTGTGCCAGGCTTGCTGAGCTGCGTGTAGCCACTTTTTTATATGTATGTGGAGGGGTGTTAATCCTGTTAAAGCTTCTATAGCAGCTGTGGGACAAGTTCGCATTGCGCCGGAAAGGCCCAGGCATGCGAGGCGTTGTAACTTGTTCAGCTTTGCAATGGTGTTTTTTTAAGTGAGAGTTCCAATTTAGTCGTTTATCCAGGACATTTCCAAGGTATTTGACTTCATCGGAATACTCAATGAGTGTGCCATTGGTTGAAATTTGGTTTAGGTTCAAATTTCTTCACTTGGTGAACGGAACTACGATAGCCTTATTGGGAATGATAGAAAGATACCAGGTTCCCATAGTAGGGCCGCCACGTTGGCCATCGAATTATTAAACTACGCTGTATCGTGGTTCGCTAATATGAAGAGTTGAAATATTTCTTTAAATTTTAATTTTAAATTGCAAGGTGACAATTTCCATTGCACAAAATTCAAAGGGCCATATAGTTTATTGTAAAGTAGAGTTCTAAACGCAGAATTGAGGTCGTTTTGTCCCCAATCCCCAAACTGCCAACTTCCCTTAAGTCGTCATCCTTGCCGTTAAATGTGAAATCCCCTTAAGAGTTGTAAAAAGAGACTTTGGAACAAGTAGTAATACCAATGCAGCTTTCAATAAAAACCACCCTAAGCCTGAATGGTCTATATAGCTAAAGCTCGAAACAAAGGTAAACCGTAAAACAAATAGGTGCAGGGTGCATGAATATGTTTTAGGGTCTCAATTTCGACCCCAAGAGTACGTTAAAAGAGCGCAAAGACTCTCCCTCAGCAATAAATCTACCAAGTTATGTCTTGATTTCTTGACTCACAGTTGTGAGGTCGGTAAATTTCGCTCATAATTTCCATTCCTTATACCCTTTTCACACCGAGCCGAAAACCGGAAAACAGAAGTTTTCCCATACTTATTTCAGTTTCCAAAATGAGTCGTTGGGTTGTTGTTACAAACACACAATTTGCAATATTCAGCGAATTCAGCAGAATTGCTGACCGAACAAACGTCACAACTCTCAACTTAAAATCATTTTCCACAGTTAATTGATGGGCTAATATTGTTTTTAAATGCACTAAATTCATTTTATTTGTTAATAAATGCGATCGAAATTTGTAACCCAAAAAGTTCGCACCGAAAATTAACGACTAGTGCAGCTGATTGAAACGTCAAACGAAAACTAGTTGGTGGTCGGTGTGAAAAGGGCGATTTTAGATTTAGTTGACTCTTGTCACTGTGAACAACTCGGCTATGCACTTTAAGACCTAACCTTGACATAGATGCATATGAAGGAACTAAATAACTGCTTGCAATGAATGTTCAAATTATAAGAAAGTGGGTAAAATTCAGCTTGCACCATGTTTCGGTAAGCTGACAACTGCGAGTATGCAACAGAAAAACACCACCGCAGTCATGGTATCGCACGCCCAAGAGTATGCAACTGAACTGTTCATGGCAACTTGCAATACATGCATACCCCTTGGTGGTGGCAGTGGCATACTCTTGGCTGCACATTTTTAAAGCAGAAATATTAATTTCAACAATTTTCTGCGAGCGCTCGCGAGAAATAGCACTCAAAATACTCAGTTTTCCCCTCTGGCAATGCCCTCAAAGCAAAAGCTTCCTCCGCAGCTGCATGTTGCATGCGAATCCATGTGACTCGGAAAACATTCTCCACGCTACCAACCAGCCATGCGCACAAGTGAAAAGCTCGCATACCATACACGTTTTTCAACGACATAAAAATTCCCAATTTTCTCGGAATATCTTCCCTCCTTTGTTGTATTTTATTCCACACATTCCTTTTTTTTTAGTGGGTGGGGGGGGGGGGGGGGAGAGTGGGAACAAAAATCACCGTGTAACACCGGAAAAGAGCATCGACGCGAAAAGCTTGCTTTTTGAGGTCATTCCTTGGAAACGGCTGAAAAAATATCCTTCGCCAACGCGAATCGAGCAAAAAAAAAAAGAAACCCCCGTGTGAAAATATCATTGTTTATATTCGATAAATAATGGGCAGGACCACCACCCTCCCCTCGCAGACAGTACTTTTCTAACGAAAAAAAAAGAAGCGAAATATCCTTTTCCCGTTGTTGGGTGTGTACGTTGCTGGCCAGTTGTTGGTTTATTGCCGCACGCAGTGTGTGTGTCCATTTCGAAGATGGCGCAAATAGTTCTTAAGTGGTTTATAAATTTATCAATAAATTAAAAGTTTTATGTAGCAAAAGAATAAAAAAAAAACATATCGCCCAGTATATCCAGTTTTTGTCAATTCTTCCCTTATCTATGTGACTCCTATCCTGAAGAAGTGTGTGTGTGGTTTTCGTTTTGCTCCCCATACGGGGTTAGGATAACAGTGCTCGCTTAAGCGATTTGACCTCTGTTGAAAAGGAACTTTTGCGCTACACAAAGGATTGTACAAATTCGAAATAAAAATACTTTCACTTTGATTTCCATCAAACAAGGTGGCTTTCGTCCTTAAACTCATCATCATCATCCAGCATCCAACATCGGTTCGGTGATTTTTGCAGCATTATATCCTTTCTCCACACCCCGGGACATGACAATAAGAATGATGATGACAGTGGTGCAGAAGTGTTGAGTGTCGGAGCATAATCAAACGAAAGGAAAAAAAATCCTAATAAAAAAAGAAAAAATAGAAGAAAAGGAGATTGAAAAATTCCAACCAAATGTAGCATACTGGGTCCTGTTAAGAGGATGTGTTGTGCTCTCGTTACGTGTGTCTCTTTCTATCTGTCTACGCTTTGCCCGGTTCTTCGATTTTCCGTACTTCTTCCAATTTGTGTTCCTCGAGCTTGTATCGGAATGAAGGATATCTGATTTGTGGTAGTGCTCAAGCTGAAGAAAAGGATGTTGAATTATATGAAAAAAGAAATATACGAAAAATATGTGAGGCAATGTTGAAACGATGTCCTTTTGAATATCCTGTTGAGTTAAATTATAATAAAGTAAAGGAAGGGCCTGTCGCTGATGTCGCATATACATGGTAACGACTGAGAAGGGTTCACAAGGAAAAGCAAAAGCAAAACGGAAACTACTCGTACACCAACGAATAGTTTTTGCCGGCGCGCGGTTGCAGTTGTGTTTTTTGTTTCCCCCGCTATTGGAGTGTGTTAGTGTTTTTGTATAATTTATTCGGCTTTTGTTTCACAAACAAAATTCTCAAGGATAACCGCACAAAGCGCAAGCATATCGAATAGTTAGCACTTATCTACAAAAGCTGGGATGAACACTTTGAATCCATGCGATATGTATGGATCGGATCTGGTGAGGCATAGTTTTTTGTTTAAACATTTAAAGAAAAAAATGTAATTCTCTCTTGACAGCTGATGACAAAGCGACACGAAAACCCACTTTAGGCTTGGTTTTTGGTGTTCCTTGCTCTTGGAAATCGCCTTCTACTTAGCGACTTGAGAAGCAGACGTGACTTTATTTCTTAGCAATTCATTTTCCATCGATGCAGTCTTTTTATTCTTTTCCTGTGGCTTTCTAGTTGTGTCTAAACAAACCTTAGGCAACTGCAGCAATCGCAGAAAATACTGACAAATACTTAGTCTGACTACAGACGCACTCAAAAGCGTTCCCCTCGTCTTCGCTTCTTATTTGGCTCATTAATCAGTGAAAGAATTTTGCCAAATTTGAATCAAACTTGAGCCAGGGTGATAGCATATAGTTTGGTTATTTTAGTATCAGGGATGTGTCCCTCGGTATGATTAGCGATGTTACAGAAGGGCCTCAGCTCGAACTAAGTACTTTGGGCGACAAGCTCCTGTCGTCTACCCAGGACAAACTGAAGTAATGCTGTTCACCTCTTACAATTCATATCTTATACCCACCCATACGAATGCAACTCATTTTTGAGACAAATAAACTACAGGCCAACTCATGCAATTGACATCCGCTCGCGTCAAATTTTTAATACCATTTTCGAACATTATCCTGTACGATTGGGAGACATTTATTTGTTCCTTTAAAACCCTTCGTATTCCCCTTATGGAAACGTTTAATCCAATGTCCATGGATGAGTTGTCCTGAAGCTGTATCATAGATAAGTTGTGTTGGTAGAAAATGTTCATGCATTGTTGGCTTTGTATCAGGAATTTAGATTAAAAAACGCCCCAAAAAAGTAGGCGTGTCAAACACTTTTCATATCGCAAACAGTCAAGATATTTTAACTATTTTCTTTTTGGTTCCTTTCAATCATAAAAAACAAAATTTTATCGAGCCCCCCTCTTAAAAAGTGCGCCTGTCAGAAGCTTTATCTTTACAAATTGCTGAGCAGGACTTTGTAAACGCATTTTGTGGTGAACCCAAGCTTCCCATTAATAGAATTAAATAGTGGATTTGTCAGTGGAGGGATTTAGAAAATCTGTAGATGACAATGGGCTCATTTAAATGTCAGTTATAAGCGGAAAGCGTTTAAAGAAAATCTGTTGAGTAGGCTAGCAACGTGCATGGAACCAATTCACATGAATGCATTTTATGTAAACAAATTTTAAGCATGAAGTTCCGCATTAAAATTAAATTGTTCTCTTTTTGTTTTAGGTAAATATTTCGTGCATTCCCGTCCTACTTTTGTACTTTTGTACGTTTTGGGCCCAGTTGTGTTGATTTAATGCCTTTAGGGGTTTCCAAGATTAACAATTGGTTCCTTCAAAAGGCAAATCTATTTCAAGCAACCATTTAATAACTTTCTCTGTAGTCGGTTGTGTACCAAATAAAAATACCCATCGCGTATACAACCATCTACGAATCTGTCCGCGATACACGGTTGCCAACTCGGTACATTTGGGACGAAGTCTTTGTTTTTCCCAATGTTCCATTGCCCTCTGTCTTTCCCGACAATTTCTCAGTCGCAAACTTAATATATAAAAAAAAATGTTTAATTCAACAAAAACCAAAAAAAAAGAGTAAAGTAGATCTTTTGTTGTTCATAAAAAAAACAATAGTTTTCAAGCCGAATAATGTGTGTAAAATTTCAGTTGGGAAGTTAAATCTATGTCCCTATGTTGATTTCTCCGTTCCATTGTTTTGGATTATTTGTCCAAAGTTATGTTCAAAGTTAGCAACCCTGCCGCGATACTAATAACCAGGCTACATTTTTCGAACTCACAATGGCGAACTTTCCCATTTAAAGTTGCATATTGGACCCTACAAAATATATAAGGTGAAGGTAAAAAATGATTACCTACGAGTATTAGTACAGTTACGATTACACGTGTCACTCCTCGTGGCAAATTCTTACATGTTGTCGTCACAAAAATTCGCTCATGCGGTTGTCACTCGTGTGTTTTCGTATGAGTGTCACTTGCGCATGACACTCGATCACACAGTGTCACGCGCGTGTCATTTTGTCCCAAAATCTACGACACAGGGCAAAGGAATGGTCATGCCGTGACAGTGCTCAGTGACAAAAGCATGTGATCGACGCTTGACAGGCGATCACAAGTAGTGACAAATTTAGGACAAAAGTTTACATCATAGTGACGTCGGCATGTCAAAATTTGACATGAAAAGTGGCATGTGTAATCGAAGCTTGAGGCCCTTTGTCTTTAGATATACGATTGAATAAGTTTTCCGAGATCGAAATTGGATCAATGAAGAAACGAACGTGATCCAAGGGAGTGAAGCTACTTCTTAGAGTCATGGCATGACAGTCAAAAAACAGTTTAAGATGCAAGATCACTTCAGTGGGCGATGGCATTAAGTCCACTAGCGTACTTTTAAATCATATTTTTGAAAGAGTCCACCAATGAAATCCGAATGCAACCAAAATATGCTCAAAAGATTGAATAATTATACCACGTCCTTAGGGGAATCTAAAAAAAAAAAACCAGACCAGTCTGCCACACCTCATCCGGGACTCAACTCAGACTAATGTTTCGCAATAAAAATCCGACACATACCCACTACAAACCACACCCTTTTATTTCAATCATTCTTCGTACTCAACCTGTATTTTTTAAGCCTTCAAAATGTCTCCCAATTTGTCGCGGACCTAATTTAAGTAGGTGTGCGTGTTCCTGTCCTATCTACTCCTATAACCTCTTAATTCGCCAAAAAAACGGCCCCTTTCTCCTTGTGAATCGCCGCGTTTTCATTAATTCACGTAGACTTCCGGGCGCGTGCTAATATCCCCTTAGCACGTAACTAAGTCAAATCTATTCATTCGACTTGCCTTCAAATTGTTTATTGCACTCTGACCGAACAGCATATCCTTTGAGACAAAGCAACCAACCGTAACAGGCTGTATGCGGTGAAATACAAAAAAAAAAGAAAAAGAACAAAGGTATATACCTACTTCCCACTTTGTTTTGTTACTTTTTGTTGACTTTAGCCATTCAAAAGGACACCCATTACGCCATAAGGACCCATCGTACGAACAATAAAGTCGCCCACCGTTCTTCGAGTTAAGCAATTGACGTATGTCCGTTCGGTTTGTTTTTTCGCTTATTTGGCATTTTGGCATATGTCAAAGTGTATTCAAGGACATGTTCGAAACAAAGTTCCATTAATGCCCGGAGCAAATAGTTGCTCGTTTTGATCTGTTTTCATTGATAACGGCTTAGTTTTGAATCAGTTCCGCTGTGTATTTAACTTTTATAGTTGCCACTTTTTGCGCGCCTTAGAAAATCTAAGGCGAATTCATCTTCCACCTTTGTGTGCTTAACAAGCGCGTCAACATTCCGCTGAATTGGACTCGGTCAGTATAGGCGCACACATTTGTAAGCACACATCGTTATTGCAATCTATAATGTGAGGGGAGGTTTTGAGGTGTTTTTTTCCCCCGATTTTCTCCATTTAAGCGTAGCAAGGTGACCTGAATTCCGTTCAGGTTGAGACGGTGCTATTTCATAATTTATGATTATAATTAGTGTGTCTTGCACTTGTGTGGTGTTTGACAATATACTTGACGTTTCGAGTATTGTCGAGGGTGGAATGCGGTGCTGGGTATATATTTTTGGATACTATTCGTCGGCAGACATTTTTGTAGCAGATGCCTTGTTCACTTGAACACTAGACCTTGAACTTTTATCTAAAGTGATGTTGAAGGTTGTGTGTAGTAGTTGATTTTGTAAGTATTTCCTTTTTTTACATTCATGCCTGAAACTTGTTTTTTGTGCGAAGGCCACTTTTTGTATTCGCCTTTTCAGAAGTTTTTACTTAGAATACTGTTGTAGTTCTCTTAAAAACTTATCTAAGTTGGTTGAGAACGCATGAGTTGTTCAAGAACTTTTGATGGTTCAATACTGTAAGGCTCGGTAATATTGTATTTACTTAAATGTAAGTCATGGGAACTTGCTTCTTACTATCCTGAAAGCACCGGAATCGAATCATTTGAGTTATGAGTTCGTGCATATTTCAAAGCGATTTGAGGCAGTGACCTTATGAGCTGAGATGATTGACCAATCAAATGGTTGAATTCGTTTCATTTTCAATATTGTTCAATCGGTTTCACTTCTTTGCAATCATCTGCAATCGCTTTCAGTCTCTATTTGCTATCTTTTCCAATCCTCTTTTTCCGACCTTCTTCAATCGGTTTTATTGAAGTTTCATTTCTATTATTTTGTAATTATTTGCAGTATTTTCGAATAATATTCAATAATACTGCAACCGCTTGAACTCTTTTTCAGTCTTCTTCAACCGTTTGCATTCTTTTCCAATTATTTTCAATCATCCATAACCTAACTTGTCTTATTTGAACGAGCTTTTCGAACGAGCTTTCCCTACTGATTTACATAAGTTGCTATTGAGTTAATCGATGATTGGAACAGAATAAGAATGAACTAACTAGACTATAAATGATTGCAAGTACTTCGGGGGGAATGTAAATGATTGCAGATGATTGAAAATGACTGAAAAAGAATGCGAATGATTTCAAATAATTGTAAAAAGTTGTAAAGGAAAAAAATGGAGATGGAGATGGAAAAAAAAATGCAAATGAAAACCAATCTAGATTGTAATGATTTAAATCGTTCAATTGATGAGTGTAAAATGGTTGCACTCGAAACATATTCAATATAATTTGTGGTTGCATTCAAAAATGAAAATAAAGTCAATAAGTTGATTGGTTTCAAAGAATTTCTAATTCCGAAATTATTGCATTCTTGTGGATAGGGCTTCTTTACACAAACTGTGTTATAGCTGTCATTCACAAGTCACCTTAATTGATCCATATTATGCCCTCTTATAAGCTTAAAGCGAATATGTCTGTATTTGCAAAAGACATGGATTTAACGTGCCATTAGCTTTTTAAAAAAGAAAAGTTGGGTTTCATCTTATAGGCAGCCTTTTGGTGTTTTATTGATATTCAGTTCCGAGAAGTTATGACAAGATCACTCAATTATCAATTAACAATACGTTTGCTTAATTTGTTTTAAGAGGATTTTGTTAATAAGAACAACCGCTTTTTATTTTCACTAATTCCTAATCGGTGATAAGGATATATTGTCGATCGGGATCACTTGACAGCTGTCCGATAAAAGATCGGTATTAGTGTATTACAATCTTAAGATTTAAATCGCTATGGCTGCTAAAAAACGCATAGCATTTTTAGACGATGATGGATCGCAAAAATACGTCTATCGAGCGCCTTTATCGATCGAGAATGTTTCTCGTGATATTAAACTTGAACATTTTAGCGACCACGATCGCCTCAGTTGGACTCAGTTGGCATGACTTGCTCTTAGAGATGATATTCCAATGAAATTTTCATCGATCGTGAGAGAATTTATAGATCGAAAAGCTTAATCGTATCGATCGCCTGATGTTCAAGAATTTTGATCGCAACCGCTGTTAAAGGCTTAGCTCACGATCGTGCAACTTTTGAAAGACCAATTGGAATTTTGAAAAAAATTCAAACCTGAAACAGAAAATGTGAACGTACGGGGCAAACTGTAAAATATTAAAAGCAAACCCGGTTTTTTTTTTCATGTAAAAAATAAAAATTATATTTAAAAACACATTTAACATTCGACAAGTTCAATAGCAATAGTTTCGATTTCGACAGTTCAAACCAGAACGGCTCTTTCCTCCATCAGTTTGTCCAAGATCTTGTGAATATGATCGCTGCAGGTCGACAAGCAAGTCTCGGCATATAGGCTTAAAAAGTACAGGAAGCTCTCCAACTGCTGTGGGGTGCAGTTCTCGAAGCCGGTCTTTGCAATGATCTGGATCGATTTGACGATGTTTTGCAGCTTCTTGACATTCTGTCCGCCCTTGAACTTGTCCATCACAATGCTAGTCAGCTCTGTTGGTTTTGTGTGCGCCTTCATTTGGGTTTCGATGTTTTGCAGCTTCTGCTGCTGTTGACGGATGGTCTCGATCATCTTCTCGATTGACATGGGGTCTTTTGGGGCTTGAACGGACTTCTCAACTTGGAAGGTTTGACTGGTAGGGGCCGCGGCCGCTGGGTTGGGATTTTTGTTGAAAATCTTGTCCAGTGGTTCGTTTTCGTACTCAAGACTGAACATCTCAGGGCTGCCGAGGGATTCGAAGGATGCCACGGAGTTTCTCTCACCGCTGCGCATCGACACCATGTCGAAGTAGTTGCTTCCGTATGGGCTGAAGGAAAGTCGTCCGATTTCGCTGGGTTCAAAGCCGTCCGAGTCGAATTCCGAGGGATCAAGGTCGCTTGTCTTGGCGGGTGTTGAGTTCTGCGAGTTGCTCGGCCATGTGAACTTGCTGTTCCTGTCGGTGGTCATGCGTTGGCCGTTCAGTCCAATGAGCATGCTGTAGCTGCTTTCGATGGAGAACTTCGGGGTCATTGGCTCCGCGATTTGGGAGAATTCGAAGTCATCCACTCCGAAGGATAGTTGGCTGTCATCAGAGACAGATTCTCGAATGAAGCCAAAGGTTCTGTTGATCTTGTCGGGGGCCATGAAGTTGCCCTGGAAGGGTACTGCTAGATCTCCACTGGCTACCCAGTAGTGGGAGATGCCATCGATCTTTGGTAGGCTTTTGGTGATCTCCTCTTTGGCGATGCCGTCCTTCGGCGAATACTTGAAGTCGTCGACTCCAAAGCGTACCTCACGGGACTCTGCACTTTTTTGAGTGAAGATGTCGTGCAGGAGGTGCAGACGATCGGGTGGGTTCTCAAAAATTGCCATGGATATTGTGAACTCACCAACTGTAATCCAGAATGAGGATGCTTTGTCCTGGCCCTCGTCGGTTGATGGCATTGAAGGTCGGAAATCATCGTCTTCTGTATCCGGTTTGGTTTGATGCGATTCGTGGCCATGGTGTTCCTCGCGAATGACATCCATTAGGATCGAGCTGCGTCGAGTTTCCGAATCATTGAGAGACCTTCGGCGGTTCGATTGGATCGGGCTGAAGACCGTGTGCCATGTAGATTTCTTCACAGGAGTGGTCGTTGTCCTGCCAGCATTGCACTTCACCGGAGTGGAGTAGGCTGATGGGTTCTGGTTGGCTTCGGATAGTCTTCGTTCGAGTTCCGTATTCAGCTTGATGAACAGAGGCGACTTCTCTAGAGCCGGACTTTTCGTTGCTGACTTCCTGACCACGCGCACTGGACTAAACTCGTTGGACCCAGTTTCAAAGCCTTGATCTTCGTTTTCGAAGTTTGCCTCGTCGATGGTGTGTGGCAGCTGAGGCTTCTGCTTGCGTGGAGGTTTCGGCGGCTCGTCGCTGATCATGCTGGAACCACTTTCGGTGGTCTGCGATGGCGAGGTCATTGCTGTTAGCGTGTAGGCATTTCGTATCTTCCTCGGTGAGTTCATAAAGTCCAAGAAGGCTTCGTTAACTTCGAAACTTTGTCGACGTGCCGTTGGGGCAAGACCCTTCGAAGTAATCTTCTTCACCTTAAGCTGATCGGCCTGGTCAGCTGGCTTTTTGGGTTTCTGTTGCTGTGCCAGTAGTTCCAGCTGCTTGTAGTCACTGTCCGAGTCGGTGGTGGACAACGGAAGCTTCTCAACAATTGATGCATCCTTCTTCCAGGTGAGTGTGGCGCGCTTTACCTTCTTCCTGCGTGGTGGCCGGACTGGTTTTAGAAACTCAAATTCGGTCGGGCTCTCTTTGGGTTGATCCGTTTGGGAGTCGTCAGTTGTTACCTTTGAACTTGGCATAGTCATAAGGCTGCTGTCACTTTCTGATGGATCTGATTTGAAAAGCGCCCTGGGCGGCTTCTCGGGCTGTATGTTCTCCTTTTGGCTGTCGGTCTCTTCGTTCTTGAGATGGTGCGCTCTTGGCGGCTTCTGAGGCTTGAAATTCCCCTCCTTGGGAGCATCTACATCTTCGTTCTTGAGGGTGGTCTCGGCTTCGTCGGTCTTCTCTGGGTCTTCTTGAGCCACCTTGTGAACTGGTGCGCTAGCTTCGACATCATAGCTCAGGCCTTGCCTCTCCTTCATCCAACCGTAGAACATTCGCTCAAGATACGGACTCTTGAAGAACTTCTTCGAATTGGTACGCTCTGGCCGGGTGCGGCGGATCTTCCTTGGCGGACCGTAAATATCAATCGGTATGGATGAGCAAAGTTGTTTGCTGCTGCGCTTCATGGACGGGCAAACGACCACAGTTGGGGACTTCACTTGCCTCCTGAACATTGGAACGCCTCTGAGCTTAGGTTTCTTTCCAAGGTTCACCTTGGCGCACTTCTTGTCTGGCGAGGGTTTTAGCACAACGGTTAGGGTACTCACGTGGATTTGTTCTTCTTCGTCTGGGATGTTCGCCTTCTCCATTTTCACTGGCGGCTGGGGTGCTGGTCCCTTTTTGGATGGAATTCGGCGTAGCTTAGACACAGCCGCCTCGGACACCGTCTGTTTTGGGAAGGTAATTCTAGCCTCCAACTCCCTGGCCAGAGATTTCACTGATTCTTGCTTCTCACTGACCACTTTGTCTTCGGCAAGTTCTGCCTTTACTTCCTCCGGAAGGTTGATGGAGAAATCGGGGTTCATTCGGGTCATCTCGCGCATGAACTTGTTGAAAAGAATCACCTTGTCCTTGACTGAGAGCTTGGTGAAGACCTCCTCGGGAATGAGGCAGCCGCTTTGTTGAATGGTCCGTTTGCTGAGTCTTGGACTCGGTATTGGGCTTTTTCGCACTGAAATTGGTAGGTTGCGTGCTCTGGGCTGGGGAGACTCTGGCGAAAACTCATTGTTCAAGGGAGTGTATGCAGTCTCTGGTTGGCGCTTCAGCACTTGAGTTACCATTCCATTAAACATGTCCGCCATCTTCTGGACCTTAGACTTGATCGTTGTCCTTGCTGCGGGCGTCCTTGCTTGGGGTTGATCTTGTGACGGTGGTGGCGGTGGCTTCGTCTTGGGTGGAGTTAGCATATCCACCGGTTTTAGATCGTTTCGAATGATCTGGAAATATCTCTCGTCCCATTGCTGTTGCGTAAGATTAAGGTCGGTCGGCTTGAGCTCTTTTTTTGGACGACGATCATTTTTGATTATATCGAAGTAACGAGCCTCCCATTCGCTTTGAGTGAAATTGAGATCACTCAGCTTAACGTTGGTGATAAGGGTACCATCCAGTCTCGGCTTAAGGCCGCCTTTAGGGGCAGCTGCCTTCAGCGCGACAGTTTCAGCAAATCGTACTTGACAATCACTCGGCTTGGGTTCATCCTCAAGATCGCTCAAATTGAAGAATTTTCTACGAAGAGCACTTGCGCTTAGAGTTCCATTTTTAGGCGGAACACCTGCCTTTGCCTTCAATTCGCTCGGCTTCAAACACGTATCCCCATCATTTGGCTTGAATAAACTTGGCTCGATGTCAATAAATTGAAGATCACTTTGCCTGATCTCACTTAAGGGTGGCCCGAACTTTGGCTTCCCACCGCTGGCCGCATTCTCGATAGCATTTCGCTTGGCCCGATAATTCTTGATGACATTCTCTACGATATCCTTTCTCTCGGTCCGAGCCGATTTCATCTCGGTCTGCTTCACTTCACTTGGGCGGAACGATCGCTCCGCCAAAACTTCCCCATTGCGTGCCAAGAACTTCACATCCGTCTGGGGATCACTATCGACTTCTACTTCCTCTTCGAAATACTTTAACAGATCATTCATGCTCGCCGATTTGGACATGTACGATGGATCGTCCTTGAGAAGATCATCATCGGTACGATCGTTGAGCGGGATCACACTGGTTTCGAAAACTTCTTCACTAGTCTTAACGGCCTTCTTTAGCCACTCACGGCGTTGACGCTGCTCACACTGCTGAATTCTCTCCGAACATTCAAGGAATGTTGTCAAATCCTCCTCACAGAACGAGGAGGTGTTGACGACGAGCGGCGATGTTGATGTATCGTTGGCCATGATATCGAATATATCACTAAATTCACTTTGAAAATATCTTAACTGGTTTGAAACTTCACTTGGAAATTATTAAATTTGTGGATATTAGATATCTTTGACTGGTCAACTGATGTCGATAACAGCTACTTTGTAACTAATTTAAATTCCTCAATAGAAATGGCTTTTATATGTTCCGTCGTACTGTAGGTAGCATCAGGTAACTGATCTTCTTTCTAATCCTTCTGTATGTGTGAAATACTTTCGCTAATCCGCGAGGGTAATTAAGAGATGTCATATGCGTGCAATTTCAGGTAACCGATCCTTGCGCGCTGTTCGCGGGCACTCATAAAAAGATGCAATTTGCATACCTGTGCTTAGTTGTGATTCGAAATATGTTTCTCTAGATAGTTCATTAGCAAGGACAATAGATTACAAGAGCTGGTGTGTTATTGGCGTGCAGTTTCATTGTGGAAATTCCTTTGAAACTCGTCAAAAATGTAATTAAATTTGGCATGTGTAATATAACGTGTGCTGCGACATTTTTCAAAAGAAATATTATTTTAAATGAGTTTTTGAGAACTGTTTTACTACTTTCCCTTTCGTTCTAAGAAAACGTTCGTTCCTTACCGTTTGAAGTGCCCTTACATTTGAAAATTCCAAGACACTGATGAAGTTAACCCAAATGGAAAATTCACTAATTCCCTCCTTTAGAGCTCATGTTTTACTCTACAAGCTGGCGCATTTACCTTAAGATCAATTTGAACAAGATCGGTTGACATGCCGATCTATTGCTTGAAATTCTTGCACCAATATCAGGGTGGTAGAAGGTGATCTTGTAAAGTAAGATCACAGCGATTAGATTGCATAAATACAAAGAAAAATACACAAATCGAGGGCTTATCGTTCGAAAACTAAAGCTTTTAACGGATTGTCGTATAGATTGCTTGAATACAGATCAGTTGCATTCGGATTTTTCTGCAAATCGAGTGATAAATCTTTTGATGTCATCCCACCCACGATCATTTTCTGACAAAGTATTTGCTAATATATCAAATAAGGGGAGTCCTTCTAGCTTTAGCAGCCTTTCCGAATGTATGTCTGAAGTTAAAAGTGAAAAGATCACATAATTCAGACTTAGAATGCACGATCTCAGATTAGAACCAAATCTGGCTTGCATATTTATTTCTGTTTCTGGATTTGATGTTTGGTACTCGATCGACTTCTAAAGGGTCAACCATAAATGCCTTCTGTAAATCAATTTATATTTCACATTGTCTTAAGCTGCATTACTCCCAGGGAATGGTTCTACCTATATTTGTGGGCAAGAAATAGCTTTTCAAGCCCGTTACTCATTTTCGTACTTGCAGCATCAGGAAATCCAGCAAAACATACAGTTTCACAATAATTGGCTTAAGCTGGCGTATGTCCTCAATTTACTTTCACTTTTAAGTAAGATCTAGGTTTTTAAGTCGTCAGAAAAATGCTTAACAAAAAAGATCTTATTCCGATGTAAAGCTGGCTTAAGCTGGATTACACTCACGTTATTCCATTAAATACCCGTTTCTTTTAAGCATGAGTTATAGCTTCTTTGTTGAGTATTGTTGAGTAAGATTCTTACTGCAGCATCAGTTCGTATAACAAAATATTATCCACGTCATTGTGCTGTCAAACTTTTTTTTAAGTCTCTCTCTTTCAAGGCACCTGAACTAATGTCAACCTTGTTTGTCCTTCTCTTTATAGCCACCTGAAAATGAACTCCAAAAATCACATGACAATACAACACGGCTCAGTGAACACCAACTGCGAGTACAAGCTTCCCTGCAGCGTCTCAATATCCCCGATTGGTTCCGCCAATACAATCACTGTTCACCAAAGTCACCCGATGTACTTGGCTATAAACCAGTCAACAGCAACTTCACCCGCAAACGTACATCCGATTCTGGTCGATGGACTGGTCTAAATTCCAAGACCACATCTCTGAGTTCTTTGGGATCACAACGTTCAGATCGCAGCCCATTGTTGTTGAGTCCATCAGCGCACAGTCACCATGGCGGCCAGACAACAATTGGCAGTGTGGTCAGTTCGACAGCCGGTGCCAACAACGTTAGTGGTGGTTTCTCACGATGGTCCACGTCGTATCTAAATTCAACACAAACATCGCCCAGTGTATCGACACGTGGCTCATTTTCACGTGGCGGTCCAGTAAATTCGAGTTTCATCTCGGCGACAGGAAGTACGGCCGGAACAAGAAACTCCTTTAGGCAACCCTATTTGGGATGGCGAAGTCAAGAAAAGCTGTCACAGCCCCGAACTCCGCACGAAAGGTATGTCAAATGAATATAAATATAGTTGAGAACAAATCGGAATAATGAAATTTTGTAACTTTTGTAGGTTAGCATCGTCCTTACTATCGCAGCGATCACCAAAACCGGAACAACCTGTCACACCAGAGATACAGACGTCGATCAAGGAAGTCACGTCGGCTATCGTGCACTATGTTAACGATCAAACAAATCGAACAAATCAGAGAAGTAGATCGGCGAGTCCCAACTCGAGGTGAGTGCATACTATGGAGATCTGAGTGTAGCTTCTTTTAAACGTAAATGGAGGTGGTTTTGATTTTTTATTTGTTTTACACGTAGAATGTGAGCACAAGAATCAGTTAGATTATGAGATTTGTAATTAGGTAAGATGTGCTTTCGAATTTGTATTCATATAATATGTTTGTGACTGTTCCTCTAGTACTAACAGCATGTGAAGTATATAATTCAGATTCACAATAACACTGTAACAAGCCTTGTCTTGCAGTTGTCCTTTTGTTAGATCTAGCCACTTACCACCAGATATGCGAGCTTGTGTTGTTCCTCATACTCAATTTTAACTAACCCAAGCCATTCTCTTTTAACCATTCAAAGAATTTGTTCCACGCCGATTAATAGCTGTAATTTTACATCCATGCAGAAGACATGAGAATAGTTGACGTCTTTAAAGAAGACTTCGATCACTAAAAGAAGTTTTTGAGCTGCCCGATATCATTGACAGTTATCAGTCGGGGAAAACGTTTTCTAGTTCCAATTTCTTTGTTTAAAGTTGAAGCCTACATAGCTCGTTGTCGGTTTTCAAAGACAATTGATCATTTATATTGTTACTAACTTCACCAATCGGTTGGTCTTTCCCTTTTTGAACTTGTCAAAAAGTTCGAAGCCTCTTTAGTCTTTACAAAGCCCGGTTTAACCACCAAAAGTAAACAGCAGAGTACATGTAGTACTCTTTATGCTTTGCTGCGAAATTGGTCTCGTTATTTCGTTTATCGTTCAACAACGCTTTATCAGTTCAAAGCTCTAACTCTGATATTCAGGTTTTTCTGTCCATTCGTTGGAAAATACACTATTATTCATCACAACCACTTGAACACACACTCACTGCTACTAACCACCACTTACCCTCTGGCCCGATTCATTCTCACATGCTTCCACTTGACTGCACTCTTCGTCTCGCCTTTGAAATTGCTCCCTCGGCAACAGTTTTTTTTTTTTTTTTTTTGTTCTATTTGTTGCATTCATTTAAACCACATCCATTTAATAAGTCCACTGACCCCTTTTGCTGATAGTCAACCAAACACCTTCATTCCACGTCTTTATGTAACATGCAGACCTCGTGCTCCTCCAAAGCTTAAATTGAGGTTTTCTCGTCGCCCAATTTGCCTCATTTACATTCAATGATCCTGAAAATGTCCATTGCAATCGCGCATCCTGCTGGAAAGTAAACCATTTTCAACCACTCTTTAGTTAGGAATTACCATCGCAGTTATAAATCAGGTGGATGCCTTCGCAACCTTCCATATTACCCGCCCCCACGCCTTGTCTATGTCGTTTTACCTACAAACGAAAAATCAATATTACTGGAAACTCAACTGTAAACGCATCCCACTGGAAAACAGATACGTTTTCCTCGTGGAGGATGTTCTGCACCAAGGAAGGCATAATATTCATTCGAAATGTGTCTTAAAGCGCAATTGACGTAATTGCATCACCATGTCCTGCTGAGAATTGAGGTTGTGTGTTTGAAGCTTTTCTTCCTTGAATTGGGGCGCGGTTACTGGGTGAATTTATCTCATATCGACACTCGTCTACAGTACAGTACAGCTACTTAAGTTTCAGAGAGTTTCGAAGCGTTCCTGAGTGCAGTTGATTTGTAGTGAATTGGAAAACAAAAAATTATATTTAACAAAGAGATGTGCAGTCTTGTGAAGAGTGTTTGCGTTAAGGAGATTTCAAAAGTAAGGACACGCTTTGGTATGTGAATTCTTTGCGAAATGAATTCGATTTATTTGTGATGTAAGTTTGACATTTTATTTTATTATTTTGTTGACAGTTTTCGTGAAAGTTTTGTGCTGAGACATATTTTATTAATGACGCAAGTGTATGCGTGTCAGATTTTAATCATTCGACCTACTCAAGTGGCCTAGTTTTGTGGCCCAATTTAAAACCGCCTTTATAGTGCGTCTTTATATCTTCTACCGTCCAGTGAACGACATATCTCATTAACTGGTACAATTTGTATTGAAAGTCGTGCATTTTGGTATTATAACCGCAACGATGTCAATTGTTTACTCCAGCGATGGGTTCGTCGGATGATTACAGGCGGTTCATGTGATATGGTGAAATGGTTGATGTTGCGCAGGGCATCGATGGAAAAATAATCGGCAAATCGCTTAGTACTTTTCTTGAGCTCGATCACACGTCCAAATATCTATGTGATTTCATACCTCATGCACTTATTGTGTTTCTATACGTCGCACTCAATCCGAAAAATGAAAGAGCGAGACGATAGTTTGAACAAAAAAATGTAAAATCGCCTTAGGTGTACAAAGTGACTTGTAACAACGTTCGCCACACGTTCATCTTGAAGAAGGCATTCGCCTAGTGGTTCGTTGGGAAGATTTTGAAGAGTGGAAATCATACGCAGCCCCATTATTGACTTGTGGTGGAAGTTTCAATCATAGGGACGTTTTACCAAAAAGCTACGACTGCTGTTGTTAAGTTCATTTCAGTATAAGCTTAGTGGCAAGCGGTAACCGAATTTTGATTACCACGGCTGCTGCTTAGTGCCTTAAGTGCAGTCAATTTCTTGTCAGCTACATCGCTATAAACGACTAATTGGAAAATCAATGGGTGACAAATACTCCCAGACTAAGCTCCCAACGTAGGTTGACTAAAAAAAATCACCGTGAATGTTTTTTTTTTTAACAACAACTAAAATATTTTAACTATATATTTTTATAAATTAGCTATATATTAACATTTTATCAACTTGTATAACATTTTTGTGTATAAAAATATTTTATTTTCAAAGAAAATGCTGGCTTGAATCCTCCTTCGTTGGTATTCGCCCTGTGGAGTCACCGCAAACACCAATTATCGACAATTCAACATTTAGCAACACATCAACTGGTGGTCTGAATCATAGCTATCACAATAATACAACATCGGCAACATCATCGATCCACTCCAGCATTGGCATCAATAACGCGACAACAGCCGATGGCCTACGATTAAATGGAGTTGGTGGTGAGTCACCGATACTTATATAACAAAGAAAAACACGTTTTTTACATAACATAAAAGAGGAAATAGTTTAGAAAAAGTAGCTACTAGAATTTATACGTTATATTTTGTTTATATAATCAATATTTATAAATTTCAAAACCAAACTATTTTCATTAATCTCACAAAGTCCCTCTTCCCCATGTCGCTGTCACTTAAAATGTGTTTTTTTTTATATATACATAAATATATATATATACATATTTTATTTCCTTCATTGTGCTTTAAAAGTTAAACAGTTTTTTATGTAGGTAGTTTTATTCTTTAATTTATATAGAAATATCTATCATATTTTTTTTGTAAAATAGTTTATAAGTGTTTCACCAAAATCTTGACGCAAAAATATACTTATCTCTTTTGCTTTCATTTTTATATAAAAATATAAATTAATTACCTATTTCATGTGCTTTAGTTTGTAGTAGATTGTTTTATTTAATTTTGTTTGTTCTTTATAAGGAATATTGTAAAAATCTTTGCTATGTAGAGTTTTCTTTCGTTGAATGTGGAATGCAAGTTGTAGTTTTTTTTTTCATATAATTTACGACGGTTTTTTTTTTTTCTATTTGTTTTAAATCATTTAACAACTATACGCATCGCTTAGGGCCTACGAAATAAGCTAAAGAAGAACAACGAAAATTATCACCATAGACTAAAAGACGAAAATCATACAAAAACAAAAATCACACAAATTTGGAATGTTTTTCTTCTTCCAAATGTTCCTATTCCACAAAGTAACGAGATCTTGGGAATTTTTATTTGAATTATAATTTCCATCATTTTTTATTCGAGGAATAAAAGTTTTTCAAAGATCTCGTTGCTTCTATCGAATGATTTTCGTTTCTACATTTACTCATCCAACAATCTTTCGCACACATCACATTCGTTTTATACATGGGTACCATCCAAAAGAAAGAACAAAAAGAAACGGATGAATTTTCTAATTTGCGCGCGCGATGGTAAATTAGAGGAATTCGTCGGAAAATTCTCTCTCATATTTGAACAGCAGAAATAAAATATTCTCATCGAAATTTTGGCCAACGGCAGGAAAGTTGCATTTTAAATTCAACGAAAGGGAAGTCACATGATAGTTTTTACAGATATTTCAAGGCTTATGACACGTAATTACTTTGTAACAATTATTATTTATTAGTGCCTTAAAGATGTTATAAATGAACGAACTTATTAAAAACAATATTTAAGGAGTTTTCTTTTTTATTATTATTATGATTATTTGAAGAAAAATAAATGTAAATGTTTTAATTATGTATATTGAATTTTGTTTTGGTTTTAATTTGAGTTGGGTTGTATATTTTCGTGTTGGATCCCTGTGGCAACGTTTGTCACCTCCGGTATCCGATATGGGCTGTCAAGCTGAGTGTTCATTGCATAGCTAACCTATTTTGCTGCCAAATATTTCGTATTTGCTTTATAAAAAACAGGACTCACTTCACATGGGAGTTTTATAAAGATGGGACGAGATATTTAAAGGCATTTTATTTTCATAACCATCCGTTGCCTGCTACTTCAATGTACTAATTCGCGTATTTACACACTTCGATCAACACTTGGGCTGCTCACTTCCCTACAATAGCTCATCTGGTAACCATTACATATATAGCACTTGGCAGTAGTTGTCTGTCAATTTCTTGTGTGCACCTTGTACCAATTTTGTCTCTTTCCAAAATAATCAGCAATATCTTACTCTGAGCTTCAATCACCTTGGGAACATCGTTGCGAATGTTTTTAAAACTGCAACTTTGGCCTTGCTCAGAAACCAAACTTCATCGTTTGAACACGGATGGAAACATCCTCCTCTCGTGTTTTCATTCACTGCAGTACCTGCTCCAGAAACCGTGCAAAAATTGGAACACCACCTGGTTCCGAGATTTGATTCTACTTCCGCACCCTTGTATTTTGCTTACTTGGAACCTATCATTTTATGCACACTTTTCAGTTACCTGCCCCATTTTTGGGAATACCCTGTACCAATTTTATTAGTCGCCAAAATTAACTACACCCTCTGGCAAGCATTTTGCCATTTATTTCACAGCGATACCACATCTACTACCAGAGATATCATCCCCCGAAAAATTTCTTTAATTTTGAACCAAAATTCTCGAAAATCACCAGGCGCACAGAAATGCTCAGAAAGTAGCAGGTATACTTTTCTGATTGCTGCAGCGAGTGAAGACAACAACCACACCATGTGGTGACATTTTTAGCAAGTGCACTTTTGTATGAGTATGGCTTGGATCATCAATGTCGCCTACAGATATGCAGCAGTATTTTATTTTTTGTCGTTTTAGTACTACGATCTGTATTTGGACTAGATTTTTTTACAAATAGAATGGAATAGAATTTTTGGTGTCAAATTGGAGGGATTTATTTTTCGTTAAATTTCAATGGCGCAATCTGTTGCATTCGAATATTGTTTTTGGCATTACTTCGATATTTATTGGTGGATCTAGTTAATTCTGGTGTCAAATTAAATGGCTTTTCTTGAGGAATCTTCCTGAATGTATTTTCCTCAAATTTAAAAACGCATTGATATAGAATAAATATAAAACATTCGCAAAAACAAATTTCATGACTTTATTTGTATCTCCGGCGATTCGAGCTCACATCGGTCTAGTTCAACATCATCCTGCGTGAAATTATATCCACAGATACCTGAAAATGAAATAAGAATGTTCATGGAGTTAATGGAAAGGGGAGATAAATTACATAGCACTGAGCGATTTAGTGAATGCAAGTCTTTGTAAACAATACAAAAACGAGCAAAAAGGATACACTCACGGTAGGTTTACTGTTGCAATGGCCTTAAAGGTTAAGCCTACAGGTACCGCAAGCGGAGGAATTAAAATGTGGATTTTCATGTTGACAGATTCATGTCTGACAGGAAATCGTCAAAACCCCCATTAAGCTGTTTGCAGACTGACATCTTTGTATCGACTCAACCGCGCGCTTTACGCATTTCATCTTTCTGCTTTGGATACATTTGAGCTCTTCTTTTCTCCTCTGCCCAAAGTCGTCAAAAGTCTCTTGGCCCTTGTTCTTCTGTGATAATTGCAATATACGACTCTTCTTGTCTGAATAAGGTCGTCGTTATTCGTCATCGAGTGGTGCGTTTTTTTTTATTGGTGGTCGTTCGTTAAAGCAATAATACACCAGAGATGGTACTTCTTACGGCTTCTCGGTTATGCTGCCACTGGTCTTCTGAAGGGGAAACGCAAATTCTCCGTGTGTATTTGCTGTCCAAGACTTCAAATTGCCTTTAAACCGATGAATTTGTTGCGATTGTGTGGTATACAAAAGCAAGAAACCCCATTATTTTCCGGGAACCTTTTTCAGCCTTCAGTCAAACGGGAAAACAAACGATTGAGTTCATCAGTCAGTAGTTGATAGCGGACGGACATTTTGATTAACGTTTCCGTCGTTTGATTTCTTTTCCTATTCCAGACAGGTTTTTTATTTTACAAAAGGTTGATAGGTTTTTTTTTCCTTGACATAATTCATTTAATTTTCTATATAAAAATATTGTTTGCCTATGTGCATCACTCTATTTTAAAATCAAACTCAGCATGGCTTATTAAAGGATGCAAGCTTTCAAAGAACAAAAACCTCAGCTTACTCTTAAATGCTTTGCACTACTTCATAGAGAAAACTAAAAAAAAAATAATAATAAATAAAAGAAACACTTGAAGAATAACACTATAAACACTACTTGTAATTGCGTCTTCAGCACACATACAAAAGAACAAAAAATCCACGTGACGAGAAATCAAACTGCAAACAAACTACTTAATCGAATTTAAAACAAATTTTGTTTATTTTGTTTTTGTTTTTTTTTTTTTAAACTTAATATTCTTCAAAGCATTAGAGCCCGCGATGCAAAGAAATTAGCAGGTAAAGTATAAAAATTGAATTCTCAAACTTTTACACAAGCCAATTCAGTACACTCAACAAAAATGCTAAACAACGTACTAATTTAAATAAAAGCTAATTACAAATATATAAGCTTCTCGCTAATAACATACTGCAGAACTTCTCGTATGCTCATCAACAGCTTAAAGCTATTATCTGAATTTTTTGTCGTAAATGTTAGTTTTATTTAAGTTCTTTAAGTGTTATTGTTAATATGTTGACATTTTATTATGTGTGTTTCGTTATAATATAGATTAATGAAGCTTCATTGACATTTCACCAGTTGGTGATGCAGTTTAAAAGTAAAACTTGTTGTTAACCTAGCAGATTTATTAACAGTAGATGCAGACGTATACTATATAATTTTGAGTGACAAAAACCAAAGGTTTATTTTTTTTGTTTTGGGTGAAAATTCGAAAGATGTCACGGTTTTAGACACTGCTACGAAAAGAACTAGTTGCTATCACATTTGTCTGAATAAGACACGCGCACAAAAACACTAACGTGGAAATAAATCAACCGATCGCGCTGAATGATTTACATTCGGATGCGATATCAATGCAAGAATTGGATGGTCGGAACTAGATTTGAAGTCTTACCGAAACTTGCATTAAAACTGCTGTCAGTTTGACAAGTCGAGGTAAAGCACAATTTTCTTGTTTTCTCTGCAGACATAAAACCTGACTGAAATTTGACGTTTAAGCACTTAACAATAAAAAATCAATCAAGTTCAATTAAAAGTTAACAAAATCGGAAAGTCAAACAAACAATTGTTATTTTTGTTCCGCTGGCGATGGAGTTTTAGCGTCCGTTCCTGCATTTATGGGATATTTGTTTGCTAGTCGTCTAGCGGTCAATGGAACGCGGCCATAAGTTTTATTATTCTTAATTATGTCAGATTTTGATGTTGTGTTGTTTTCAGACTAATAATTTGTACATGCACATTACACAACCTGAGCCAACAGTTCTGGAATTAAATAATCGCCCTTTTAACAGGTGGAACTAAAGACATGAGAATAAATAGCAAATCCTTTCCGCGGGGGTCACAAAATATGTGAAAAATATAGCGAAACCTCTGCTTATATACTACTATCATCCACGCAACCGTTATAACACCTACACATCGTTTCCTGATACGGAAAATGTTTACTTTTAAACTGCATTAACAGCATGCACTTCGAAAACATTCACCTAGCCTCGGCATCAGCTTCAATTAACAAAAATCTTTGTTTCGTCCTATTTTTTATGTACATATTTGAACTTTTGTTATATTATTATTATCATTTCCATCACATTTGTCTATATATGCCGCCATAATTAACCGCATTAAACATTTGGAACATTTTTTGACTATCCTAAGGTTGTTGCTTTTTGTAAAAAAAAAATAATAATATATACATATTATGTACTCGTACCAACAATATATACTCAACAAAACTTCAATTTAAGAAATCTTAATGTTCACATCAGTTTTCATTGCTTTAAAGCTCCTCCATACGTTCTCAAAGTGCCGCTATTTTAGTTTGTTTAAAGAACGAAAATGTAAATTAACAAAAGAAATGTAATTTTTGCAGTTTTTTTTTTTTAAAGTTTGAGATCCGAGTTGTATTCTATATAACCCCATCCATCTCTCTCTTTGCGTTTTTTTTTTAAACTCCCTTAGCGCCAGAACGTACGATGAGCTCAGCATCGCTAGAAGATGTATTAGCCTCACTATTGGGATTGCCATCGACGCAGGTGCCGGCCACCAATGATACATATAGGTCCACAGGTATGAACCTGTAAGTTTTGTTCCAAAAAACAGACAAAAAAAAAAAACAAATATAATAAACATTTATTATACCTACATTTTATCTTGATTTTTGTTTCCTTTTATTGTGTTTCTTCTGTTCATTCTATATCTATGTCCAAAATAAACACCGTATAACATTGAAAGACGACATGTTTATATCTATATGTGTGTGTGTGTGTGTGTTTTCTGTGTAACACGAGCTGTTTCCTCCGGGGGGTGAAGGTCCGATTTGTGACGCTGTCCTAACCCCTACTGGGAGTTAGGGTGGGTAGCAACTATAAATGTGACCTCCCACCACCAGCAAGCTTTTCTTGTAGCAAACCACTCAACGAAGACGCAATTACAACACTCCAAGCCAACACAAATTTGTTTGTTTTCAGTTTTCTTATTTTTTGCCGTTGATTAGTTTGCGTGTGATACCTTGGTGTGTTGACATAGGGGGCACTGTCCGCATGTTCAGAGCTCCACCACTACCTTCTTTTCTAATCCATCGCATTAAAACGAATTGTTTCTTTTTTTCTCCGCGTTTGTTTTCGGAAACTCTTTTCTCTTGTCTACTTGCAGGCGATACAGCTAGTGAGACTGTCAATCTACGCATGACAACGTCAGCATCGCCCAGCAGCTTACAAGTAGTCGATCAGCAGGCTCGCTTCCGACGTCGCAGTGAAGGAGACGCCCAGCGTCAGCAACAACAGCAACAACAACAGCAACAGAAACAACACCACCAACAACAACAGCAGCAGCTTCCAACAGTCCAACAGTATCCACATAAGCCCCAAATAACCGCAACAGTTAACAACCACCATCCCGAATCGGTGCATACACCGCGCAGAGTCAGCCTGGACTCCAGCGAATCGAAAACCACGTCCGAGTTGCAGATCAAATGCCGCAACACAAAGTGCGACCAGGCCGCCACCCCAATCGATGCCAAAAAGTTCTACAAGAGCTGTCACAACTGTTCCCATCTGTATTGCTCGCGGGAATGCCGCCGCGCGCATTGGGAGAAACATCGCAAGGCCTGTCTGCATTCACGAGCGTCCAATCTCTGTCGCCAGGTCTTGTCCGCCTGCAAAGATGACGTTGACACACAACGTCACCTCAGCCTATTGGCTCGCAAAGGCTACCTCTCTCAGGGGCGTGGTGTCGTCCGAGCGTTGTTCCGCAGCGCCGAATCAGCGGAGGGTTTCATCAAGCACGGTTTCCAGTGCATGGGTGAGGCGTCTTACGTTCGTTGGCCTGACCTGATGCCAGCCGAGATGGGATTGGAACTGTACTCGGAACTACTAAAGCTGAGTACCGAGTATAAGCCCGATTCGAAGATGCTTATCTATGTGGCAATTTGCGTTGTGTCCGAAGCTCCGGGTACCGCCACCGCACCGGTCAAGTGGGAACGCCAATTGGTGTCGCGTTGTGCCAAATTGAAGTTGTGCAAGTCCATCCTGACGGAATTAGAGCAATCACAGCAGCAGATTGTCATCGTGCCAGAACCGGCTACGGAAATACTAATTCTGACATTCAATCCTGCAAAACGTTCCACTCCATCTCAGCGCGAGGTCATCCTAACGAATATTCTGACAATTCTCAATCGACGAGGGGTTATAATGCGCAAGCACTATCCAGAAATCTACCAGCGACTGCAGACATATGCCGAGGGTCAGACTGATCGGTTTAACGCGGTCACCTTACATCCCAGGGACTCACAAACGGGACAAGGATTTGTTTGTATAATTATGCCATTACAGAGTGATAGTGAAATTATAAAGATGCCGTGCTCCGATGGCGGCAATAAGGTTTGTACGATTGACGTGGGTGAGGAGCTAATGGAGAGTTGATTAAACTTGTAAGGTGCTTACTTAGTCTATGCACCATCTCATGCAATACAAAGACGGTATTCTCTAAGACACAATACGGTCGCATTTTATACGATTTTGAGAGTCAGCGGGATGGTATTTGACTGCGGCATTTGATTGCGGCATCATCGAAGACATTTTTATTTAGATGAATGGTAAATTATTAACGAGTGGAAGGGCGTTTTTATGTGATAGCAGCGTCGGGAAATGTTGGTGCTCGAATAAGGTTAAGGGTTTTACCCCGAAAACCAATATTTGTTTTTGTCTATTTCAATTGCGACATTCTGTTCGATTTGCATCTGTGGGCTTCCACTATGCACTTATTCTCTGCTTCAGTGCAGTTTCCAGTGACTGCTCATGCTCGCGGTTTTCTATTATTCATAGTAATGACAGGATCACTTTGTCGCTTCACTAAACACCACTTCACTAATCATCAAACAATCTCGCGCGCAGAAACAAATCGCAGAAAATATAACGCGGAAAATTTAATTGTACTTACCTCTTTAAATAAAAGATCTGAATCTGAATGCCAAACGCAGGCAAACTCGTCACGAAATAAAAAAAGAACTTAAAAACGTGTCAGAAAAACAGAAATTGAAATTTTGTCGTTTATCGATGAACGGAACAGAAACAGTTGGCATCCTCCTCTTTAGATTGTACTAGATGTGCTACCATTGCATTCTCTCAAATGAACGAGTTCAGCAAAGTATACAAACTTGTATCCAACAAGAGTAGGTACCTATTAAACAAAATAATTTATTTCATATGATATGTATAGATAGGTACAGTCATTTATCGCAATCTGCTCCGAAAATCGAATACATATATCAAACAACCAAGATGTCTTAAAGAATATCGTCGCACACACCAACATTTTAAAAACATACAACCCAAATTGTTGTAAAAAAAATCTAGGTAACTCAATAAGTCCTCATGTATACTTATAGCAAAAAAAAAAAAATGTTTTTTACTAAATTAAATAATTTCGTATGCCTTAATATTAAATAAATTCTTTAAGTTTTAACATATTAAGTTATTTACGTATTGTTATGAGAAGAACAAAATATCCTAAACATTTTATATTGTAACGTTCAACATGAAACAGGTCAAAAAAGAAAAGAAAAAAAAAAAAAAAAAAAAAAACAATACAACGCTTTAATCCTTTTGTTATAGCAAAATAAAACATTATACTACTGTTTAAGCAATTTTTTGTTTCATATTAAGCTTAAATAAAATTTTTTCTATTTACAAATATATAAGACAAATAGTCTTATATATAGTTAAAATAATTATTTGAAATTTATTTCGATCAAAAATATAATGCTTAGCAAAATTTTAGAACGAAAACAAACTATATTGTCAGCCAATGATCAAAATAATACCTACATCAATCTCCTGAGTATAACTAAATAATAATTGTTTTTGCAACAAGCATCAATGAGTAACATTTTCGTATATAAAATAACAATTTCAAAATGTAACTTCGTATATATTAATATAATAAATGTAAAAACAAGGAAACCTATCATTTTTGACGCTAAAAATATAAAGAATACAACTTTTAAAATAAATAAACTATACATTATAAACTGTCTTAAAATAAAACGTAGGCTATAATGTAAGCAATAAATATTTATATAGTTAAAATATTATTAAATAATTATTTAGGAAATTGAAAATCTGGGCGGAAAAATGATATAAAGGAAGAACATATTACCAAAGCGTAAAATATAAAATTTTACTCAACATTTTATTTATTTTTTAATAAATAATAATAAATGGAACATACATTATATTGTTTATAAATGCATAGATAAGTTAAATTTTTTTAAATTATATAAAACATTTTTATTTCTTAAGGAAACAAAAAAAAAAAAAACAAAAGGGGGAGGGAAATTCTCCTCCTGTGCAAGTAAATATGAGGAGAACAAATGAAGTCGCTTGAAATAAACTTATATATGTAAACTAACTTGGAATATAGTTTTATTTGATCGTTTTGTTGTGTCCGTCAAACAGTCAAACAGGAAAAAAGTCCATTCCAATAATATCACCTCATTTCCTCTTCTTGTGATGCGCCTTCATGTGCGAGATCTTATGACCCGAAGTTCGAAAGGTCTTTTTGCATACACCACAGTGAAATGGTCGCTCGCCGGTGTGAATTCTCAGATGCACAAGCAGCACCTTTCGTGAGCTGTACTTCTTGCCGCACACTTGACAGCCAAATGTCTCCCTCAGTGTGTCATGCGTTTTCATATGCTGCCCCAAAGTAGACATCAAGGCAAATCCTTTCGAGCAGAGACTGCATTGGTATGGCTTCTCCTTGGTATGCGTCCTCGTGTGCCGTTGCAGATCACTGGCTTTGTAGAACGTTTTACCACACTCACCACACCGATGGCCAATTTGGCTAATCTGTTTCAATGATCGTGCCAGTGATTTCTTAGACGACTTCTTCGGCGAACTGGGCACAGTTTCGATGGTGAGGTTTCTATGAGTGTGCTTTTTGCAGTCCCTGACCATCTCTAGCTGTATGAACTTTGGCGATGCATTCTTCTGGGGGCTTTGAACAACTGCAATAAACGGTTTAGCAACAGTCTCTGGAGAAGAAGGTTCTCCTGGAGGCGATGACGGCTCTGGATGTGCCTCTTGAAGTGGGCTTATTTCAGGAGACGCCAGAAGACTGCGGGCGTGCATTAAAATGTGATTCTTACAATTGTCGTTGGTCTTGAAGCGTTCACTGCAGTATGGACAGGCGAACTTGCGCTCGTTGCTGTGCGAAATCATGTGTCGCTGGAGGACTGATTGTGTTATAAATTTTGAGTCACAGATTTTACACGAGTGAGGCTTATCAGCGGTGTGGATTTTGTGGTGCAGATTGAGGGAACTTTTCGTTGTATAAGACCTGGAACGAGATTGGAAGGTGTAGGCGCAAGTTTTGACTGTTTGACTGTTGGCATGTGGCTTACCTGAAGCATATGGAGCACTTGAACGGTTTCTCGCCCGTGTGCGTGGCTTCGTGCTGTTGCAAGTGAGATAACTTCTGCATTTTTAATCCGCAGACACTGCATTGGTGGCTTCTTTTCGAGTATTCGTCGATTTTGTCCGCCTCTTCAGAGTCGTTTGAGTCCAGCTTCACTGGTGGCTCTAGGAATGGACGAACCATGTCAAACTCTTTATCCTGGCGATGGTGCTTATGGGCCGAGAAGCCGGCTTTGGACGAGAAGCTTTTTGAGCACAGCGAACAAATGTACGATACGGAGCTCAAGTGAGACCTTCAAAGGCAAGTTTTATTCTATAAATGAGGTGAACTTAATGCTGTTGAATGAATGTACCTTGTGTGCATGTCCAGCTTACGCATCGATGGAAATCGCTTTCCACAATCGTCCACTGTACAGGCATACATTTTTGCTGGCTTTTCGTTTAGTGAAATGTGAACTCTGTAATGAATTTTAAGAGCAGCACTTGTACTAAAGGTTTTGTCGCAGAATTCACACTGGAATGCCCGCTCCTGTGTGTGAGTCCGAAGGTGTCTGGAAGAGGAACAATTGCAGAAACAATCAATCAACGCAAAAAATTAAGAGAAGCACATCCATACTGAACAAATACTGAGCAGTGCTATCAAAACTGATAGCCTCTGAATAAGCCGCTCACCTTAGCAAATCGAATTGTCTCTTGAATGCCTTATCACAGTGCACGCAGGCCAAGGTGCGTTGTCCCTTGTAGGAAATTTCTTTCACCATCTTGAAGGTCTTCTCCTTCTTCGGATTTAATGTATCGACCACCGTCACTGTCCGTATCTTTGGTCCTGGCGATGGTGGTTTCAGTAGCGAAACGTCCAGTGCTGGTGGTTGCATATCCATAATGTTCATGGACTCTTGGAAGCTCTTCAGTTGCTCCATTACCCTTGCGACATTTACATTGTCATCGTCGTCATCGTTAAAACCATCGTTGTCGGCACCGGTGTCTCCCATTGGGTGCATGATTGCCTTATGTCGATTGACGCTGTTCAATTTCGTGAACACACATGAACAGAATTCGCAGGCAAACATGTTATCCAAGTTAGGGCGCATTGGATGAGTGCGCTTGATGTGCACAATAAGATTATTCTTCTGTGCAAAGCTGGAAAAAGAAAAGAAATCGCTAGACATCTACAAACCAAGTCCATCTGCCACTTACCTCAAGCTGCACTTAGGACATTTAAAGTCCTTGACGCCCTGATGCAACAGCATGTGTCTTGCTAAGGATGGTTTCTGTGTGAACGTTTGATCGCACTCTGTGCACTGAAAGGGCTTCGCACCCGTATGGCAGACCTCGTGACGCTTTAGCAGACAAGGTTTTAAAAAGTCCTTTCCACACGTCTGACATTGGTATTTGCCTTGCACTTTCTTGGACTTGATGCGACTTCGGGCATTGCTGGAGACTCTAGCAAGAATCTCCTCAACGGTTCCATCGACGCCGGCCTTGTGAGCCGTTGCCAAGTGCTTCTCATAGTAGCCCTTCGATTCGAATTCCTTTTCACACCGATTGCATTTAAAAAGATCGTTAGTCTGATGTGACTTCAGGTGGCCTTTGAAGCTGGAAATTCGCTTGAACGACATCTTGCACTCGGGACACTCCTTGTTCGTGCTACAACTACTGGGAACATGCGAAGCCAGATGGAGGTGCAAGTTCGATTCGAAATTAAACGATGCCGGACACTTGCGACAGCGGAATTCCTTGGTCAAAATATGTTGAACTCGTCGGTGCAGGCGCAACACTTGCGCCGACGAAAACGTCTCCGAACACAGGTCACATGCCACTTGTTTCGATAAAGCTGAAGGCAAATGCAAGTCTGTGCATGTGAATTTTTGCTGTGAATGTGCTGGATCCACTGAAGAGAATAGCGTGTCTATCGGAGGTACGTGCAATGAACAACCTGCTTCTTCGGGAATCGGACTTAGGCCGGATATTGTATCGATTTCGGGCACAGTGAAACTATCCATTTCGAAGGCATAGAATTCGGTGGACTTAAGGAATTTCTCGTCCGGATCATTGAGCTGGTAAAGCAGTGCATTTGGAGTGGATATATCCACTGGAAGCGGAGTAAAGAGGTCGGTATTGTTTTGCATTTTATATGCTGTCGAATTAATCAACCGTATAGTAGGTATATGTAGTGATTCCGGAAGAGGAAAGCCGGGTATTCCTACGCTTAACCGTTATTGTAAAAATTATTTCAAATGAATATTTTGATAGTTGGGAATTGTTTTAAACGATATTTAGTGGAAAATAAAAGAGGAAAGCACTGATTTATATTCAATTTGTAAATATTTTTCGTTTTCACTTTCCTAGAGGGACTACTTTTGACAGATAGACAATTGTACGACTTCGTCGAGTTCAGCCGTGCTAGGGAGGCAGTACATGGGCGCAGTGTTAAATGGACGCATACAGTACTTAAATATTTTTTTGTATGGCGACAAACTAGAAAAAACCTGTGAATCAGATGGCAGTTGGCGTTAGTTATTTTTTTATTTTTCTTTAGGAGTGAGATCTTGTTCCAACTGTTAAATGATGTTATTTTGTTTCAATTTCAACCTACCTGTCAGTCCAATCAAGATTCAGTCTTAGGGAGTTGTTTCGTATTGTACTGCCAGAGGTTTATAGCGTTTATAGGTCTAAGGTTATATTCTCTTTGAAAAAAATGAAATAGGACAAATTCTACCACTTCCAAATCGATTTCGTACAACAGATCTTTTAAAAACAACGTCCATTTAACGTCAAAAAACCACAAAACTTCCCTGTTTCTTCGAGTACATTAAGCTGAACGGTCTCCAACCACTAATTTAAAAGTCTTCGTCTTAATAGTAGATGTCCATACGTATAATTATTTCATTTTAATTACGAATTGCATTCCATTAGCTGATTTTGTTGCGTTTATAATATAATATAAATTCAATAAAAAAATAAAACGTTTAGAAAATATTAGAAGAAAGCAATAAACAATAAAAATTGAGTCTCATGTGTCTATTTAGCACCAGGGATGCTGGTCTCCTTGCCGTTCTTCAACTTAGATATGGAATCCCGGCGATAGTCCATATGTAAATTGAGCCTCATGACTTCTTGCTAAATCAGTGAGTTTCTGTCGTTTGTCCGCAACCAAAAAGTCATCAATATCGTCGGCCATTTCCGAGTCACCACGCTTACGACATACATTATTTGTTACGTTTGGACCTACACTACTGGGTTCCTCCTCAGCTTCGTTGGCTTGGTATTGCAGGTAGTTTGAATTGATGCGTGAGCCGGATCTGCAAGATACAAAGTCTGTAAAAAACGCCCCATCAACCCAATCTTCGAGTTTACATTTTCAAGAGATACGGGTCAAATGGAAAGAACGTATCCAACGTCTCCTCTGGAGTTGCTGTATCATTGGCATACACTGTAGCCAATTTGCGGCGGGCGTTGCGCTCTAAAATTGCATGGCAATATGCCAACTGGTAGGCTCGAGTTACACCAGCAAATGCAGTGGCCACAGCTGGCAAACAGACGCGCAGCGGATTAAAGTTGCACGTCACCAATGCGGATAGTTGCAGAGACTGTAGAAGGAGTAGACCTAGAACGAAAGTATTTGTACAGGGGGGGTGTTTTGTAGGCCCAATTAGCACTTACTCTTTTTATCCATAGTCAGATCCCTGCTACGAAATGCTATCACATAAAAAATTGCCTGGCAGACGGAGAAAAATACCAAATTAGCTTTTAGAGAACCATTCGAGCGATACTGGTCACTTCGCTGAATATATTGATGCGCCCAATCGCAGAGTTCCTTCAAATACGTTTTCAATACCCTGTACGAAGAGAAGAACAATTTGATTGACGTGCCGATGTGGAAGGAGGCGCATCTACTTACGTGAGAGGTAAAACTTTGGATCGAGCCAAGAAGCTAGCTATATATCCTACAGCAGCCTGACGAATCACAGCCGATTCGTTAGGTTCCTTGGTTTTGGCCCATAGAAATTCAAGAAATCGCTCACCCAACACGTTCTGCATAGAGAAAGAGAGGAAACGAAATTGGATTAATCCTCGGCTGTTTTCGCTCAACTTTCAATGAACCTCCACTCACCTTAAAGCTACTATAGTAAAAAATTAAAAACTGCACATGGTGTGTATTGTGGCTGGGCAGTATCACATTATTGAAGGACTGTTGCAGAATCTTCATAAACTGCAGTGCTTGCGCAAGCGTTGGTTGTTTCTCAGCATCTCCGTCAGTAGTAGATGCAGTCGGATTAAACCGATCGAAGAATCCAAACATCTTCTCCATGCAGATGTCCAGAGTGTGCGCAATTGGGTGATTCATTGGGAGCACTTCAGTCGTTGGTTCAAGCCGCGTAGCGTCATCCATTTTAAACATTTCCTCGTCATTCTCATTCTCCTCCATTTCATCCTCTTCTTCGAATTCTGCGTCTTCGATTTCACTTCGCGGCGCGTTGACATCCAGCAAGACCAATCTGAAAGTAGCACAAAAATGAGGAAGGCCCAATCTAGACTGTTTCGAAAACTTACTTCTGTATCAACATCTGCAGTATGTACTCGTTGAATTCCGGCTTGTATTCCAACAACCACAGAACATTGTGTACGAATCCGGCCACAACGTGAGTGGGTTTCTTGAAATAGGGGAATGACGCCTCTACGCTGTCAAGAACAACGTCAAATGACATTGGTATGATAGAAAGAATCCTGCTGAGAAGCGAATGAATTGCCTGCAACCCATCTTTTAACGGCTCAGTGGGAACTCCATTTGGCCATAGACTGTCGTCAGTGTCTTTGGGGATCCAAAGAACGATCAATTTGGAAATGGCAAAGTTGATGTACTTGATTTGAGCCACCAGTAGCTCCACAACAAATTCCATATACTCGTGGATTGCTTCGCCACTCCGATTCATCCATTGCAGTGAAAGTAGAGTTTCAGCGATGATTGTGAACTTAGGGCTAAGTAAGTGCACCAAGGAGCGAGCTTCTTTGACTATACGAATGAAATCAGCTTCCTACATAGACAGAGAAAAGGTAAACACTTTAGAAGAATATAAGGATGTGAGGGTCAAGGCAAACGCTTCAAGTTCTTTTCTAAGAACATCCGTGAACTTGTTTTAAACTCAAGGCTACTACTGACTGCTCTCCCATAGGTGGGAGTTCGGTAAGACGAAGAAAGCAGTCGGGAGAAGACTACAAATATAATTGGGCAGCAAACAACCAAAAACAGTAAACTTTAAAATCGACCAGTCGAATCGTTTCTAAAAAGCACGAGTGCCCGTCTCTTGGCATATTGCTAGACAAATTTCAAAATATTATGCCATCAGTGTAAATCACTGAAATAGAAAGTAGCCAACAACCAGCCACATGGTCAGAAAAGTAAGGCGAAAACTATTGAAATGTACCACGCAGGCAAAAAATATCGAAGGGTATTCATTTTCACTGCGTAGAACAATTTCCAAACAGCCATTTGTGCACATGTAGACGGCGGTATGTGGCATTAGTCACTTGTGCTTCTCAGGCTCATACCCCTTTTGAAATGTTTCGAACCACAAGGATCGGCAAGTTTTCTTGTCTACACTACAAATACAAACAACAAAATATAATTCTACTCACCGTCAAAGGACACTCCCTCAAATAAGCAGCAAATTCATTCAAAGGCATGAAATTATTCTGTTCGACAACGGCGTTTATCGCATCTTGAAGACCCTTTCCACGGGGCTCTTGGAACCGAACTTTGTTGATTGCAACATTTTTGGCCTTATCCCTCTCCGCCGGCGAATAGCATTTCAAAATGGATGATAGTCCGGTCTTTGCACTGTATATAGACATGGTGCAAGATTACGGTGATTGGTTTCTTCTTTATCGTTTTTTGATCAAGGAAAAACGTAGTATATTTTGGAAATTGATTTTTTACTTCTTTTAGGTTACGCGATCGTCGGTGGTCGCAAATCGTATTTATAGGTTTCTTTTAAAACAAATTGAATTTCTTTTTCGCAGTAAATTGATTTAAAGTTGGTGTGGTCACAAAAATATAAACTCTTTCTGTTAAGCCTTTGAAACATTTCACAAAATAAAACGAAAAGGAATTTTTGCGTACGTACGAAAGCCAAAGCACGTTTCACATCAAATCTTGGCTAGTTTGACAGAGGCCAATTTGTGTCTTGTGTGGTGTTTAGGCAGTTGTGACAGATTGGGTATGTGATGCCAAGCTTGGTTATCTAATGTCGTTTTCCATTGGGACAGAAAAGCAATTTTTTCAGATTCAGAGCAGTTTTTCAGCTGTCAGATTAACACCAAAACATTTGTTATTTGTCAAACTTTAAATTGGGTTATTATTTACGTTTTTAGATGACAAGTCTGTGAAAAATGAAAAAAAAATACATTTGGCCACTGCAACGGATAGTAACATATATGCATTTTTTTATTACCAAAATGTACTGGCACCACTAAGCCCAGCGATACTCGAACATCCGAGCAACAATCAGGTTGATTGACGTCATAACTCATATGTTCAGAAGTCAACTCAACATCTGACATCCTTCATGATAGCATAAAGCAATTTATTATTGAAACTTTGTGGGAGAAGATTACCCTGTCGTCTGTGTGAAACGTTAAAACCCACGAAATTGTTCGCATTGTACTTGTCTCCATGTCAGCTTTTAGAAATTGACCGATAGTCACATACGCAATAACCGATATGTCACGTTTCAGTGGAGCCCTTCAACTGACCGACTTGGACGATTTTATAACTCCATCGCAGGTTTGTATTCCACTCAAATTCCAATTGAATCTGCATTCTCTATCCAGAATCTCCCCAGGAATGCATAAAACCAGTGACCATTGAGAAAACAAAATCGAAAACCGGAGCAAAGATAACAATCCAAGACGATGGCTATTATGAAGAGACAGCTGCTGGCAAGCAGAAGCTTCAAAAAGTCGAAATCACCCTACAGGACTGTCTTGCCTGCTCGGGTTGTATTACATCAGCTGAAGGTGTCCTAATTACTCAGCAGAGTCAAGAAGAACTTTTGAAAGTTCTCAACGAGAACCAAAATCACAAGCTACAGGGAAATATAGATCAGGTGAAGACCATTGTCTTTACCATATCACAGCAACCGATACTGAGCTTGGCACAGAGGTATGAACTATCAGCGGAGGAGTGTAGCAAGCACTTGGCGGGGTATTTTAAGTCGTTGGGAGCTGATATGATACTGAACACAAAAGTTGCCGACGATTTGTCACTGATTGAGAGTAGAGCAGAGTTTGTGGAACGCTACAGAAACCAACAGTTACCAATGTTGTCCTCATCTTGTCCTGGTTGGGTGTGCTATGCTGAGAAGACGCACGGAACGTATATACTACCGTTCATCTCGAGTACAAGATCGCCACAGCAAATCATGGGAATGCTAGTTAAGCAATATCTGGCGCAGAAACTCATCGTTCCAATGGAGAAGATCTACCACGTTACTATAATGCCGTGCTATGATAAGAAGTTAGAGGCCTCTCGGGAGGATTTCTACAGTGAAGCCAACAACTCGAGGGACGTAGACTGCGTCATCACATCAAGTAGGTTTTTGCTAAGCATAATGGCTTAAATCTAACTCCTTTCACTTCCAGTTGAAATTGAGCAAATGCTGAGCAGTCAAGATTCAGATTCACTAAGTTCCTATCCCCGTGCTGACTTCGATTGGCCATGGAGTGCGCAAAAGCCCGAAGGCGGCAACGTGTGGGCACATGAATTCTCGGGATCGGGGGGTTTCTCTGACCACATCTTCAAATTCGCTGCAAGCGAGCTCTTCGGCGAGCAGGTTGAACGGCTGGAATACAAGAATTTGAGGTAGGTTCCCCAAAAAGGGATTACAATTCATCAACATATCAAGTATTTTCCAACAGAAACCCCGATTTTCGTGAGCTTACGCTCGAGAAAGATGGCAAAGTGCTGCTTAAATTCGCAATTGCCAACGGCTTTCGCAATATCCAGAACTTGGTGCAGAAATTGAAGCGAGGAAAGTCTCAGTACCACTTTGTGGAAGTGATGGCATGTCCGTCTGGTGAGATAGAGATCTACATTCTATGAGCGGATCATGAGAATTTCTTTTCTTTTGTAGGTTGCCTTAATGGCGGTGCCCAAGTTCGTCCACCGATTGGTACTCCAGTCAGAGAACTAACTCTCCAGCTAGAGGAGCTATACAAACAATTGCCAAAGTCTTTTCCAGATAATGCGGAAACTAGATCGATTTACAATGGCTTCTTTGACGGCCAACAGACCGATAAGGCGAAAATGTTGTTGCACACGACCTACCATGCCGTGGAGAAGATGAACACTGCACTAAATATTAAGTGGTAGGGCCTGGTGTTGGTGGTGGCATTGCAGTTGTTTATTTGTTAGTAAATAAAGAATAACAATAAAAAGGTGTCCAGTAGCTTAAGAAATGGCTGGCCGACGCAAGCACACAATTCAACTTTTATATCGTAAGGAAAATCTGCCCAGTTCAAACGAAGGTAAGTCTTTTAAGTAGCGTTGGTACCTATTGAATACAAATTGTGGTTGAATACAGCTTAAGAATTGGATGCCCCTTTATGTTGGCCCATGTGGCAACACCCTTCTGCCTTGAAAGTATTTATAAAATCAAATTAAAGAAAACACCATTTTGTAAAAAATTCTACACTTTATTTGAGATTTATTTGATTCATTACCGTTATACAACTTATAACGTGAAACAGTGTGTTATTTCACAAATTATGGCCAAATCTCCTTTCTTATCGCTATGAAATCTCAAAAACAGATTTCAACCCCATCCATCACCAGAGTTGTAGTTTGTTGTTGTTCTTATCTATTATGTGCAATCGTTTGCTCGTTGTCCCGGTATACCACGCAGTTCCTGATTCATTGTCCTCAACAGCGGATGCTTTCCACAGCCGCATCGCCCACGGAAGTCATCCAGGTCTAGAGCCCAGACCATTCCGCCGCCCAGACCTAAGCTCTTGATGAACTCGGATTTTCTTCGTATTTCCGAGACGTCGTCGTATGAGACCCATTGGTTGCCACGATATGCGTAGGGTCCAATGCGACCCTTCTTATCTCGGATGACAGTCCAACCGCCATTGTTCACATTCTCACAGATTTCATAGTAGGCCAAGAAACCGCCGGCCCGAGTGTACCGACCCGCTTCTCCAGGACCATAGGTCTTTTCATTTAAGCCTCGCGATGTGGTATCGGCCAATGAGAACGACTGTCCATACAGAGGCATTCCCATGACCAGTTTTTGCGGTGGAGTGCCCTTTTCGATCCAGTACCGCATACTGAAATTGGCATTGAAGTAGTCAAATGAGTCGCCTTCTACATAGTACAGAGGAGCCACGTGACCTGTTTGCTTGTCCCAGTGACCGTGGAAATCATACGTCATCACTGCGATCCAGTCAAAGTAGCGCGCGAGTGTAGGAACATCATAGCCTGCATCTATGACTTTTTTGCTCGGCGATACGGCTGAGGAAAGGAGAAGTTTGCGGGGCTTAAAAGCTTCCGAGAGCTCTCGAACAAGAGCGGCAAATCCGGCTTTTTCGTCGGGGCTGCCCATCTTACAGTCCACCTGCCAGCAGACTGGATATTCCCAATCCAAGTCGAGACCCTCGAAGCCGTATTTATCAATGAAGTCAATAACGCTCTTGATGAACCTAGCCCTGGCTTGAGGGTCGAGCACAAGACGGGCGTACTTATTGCCAAGTGAGTCATTCCATCCGCCTATGGCGACAGTTACACGGATACCTTTCTCTTTGTAGGCAACTACACGCTCGTAGAACCGATTGTCGATATCGGCCCAAGAATCATGGGTCTTAATGGTCAATGTATCACGATTCAGTACGGCGAAACCGTAGACAATGTGTGTGCAGAGGTTTTCGTCAATGTCTTCGGGAACGTACTTGCCCTCACCCTGGCGGTACCAGGCCCAGTTGGTGAAGTAGCAAACCACTTTGTAGCGGTCATCTCCAGTGGGCTTGAGTGGCGGAGGCTTTTTGTCTGTGGAGGGTTTCTTGGTCGGCGAATTTGAAGGTTTCTTAGTCGGAGTTGTGGCCGGCTTCTTGGGAGGCTTGGTCACCGGTGGTTTTGGGCGCTGAGTTGTGGTACTCTCGTTGTCAACGTTGCACCCAGAGTTTTGTGGCCAGTCGCAGTGTTTTTCGTTCCAATGTAGGCCTTCTGGACATCTATAAGAAGATCAAGGCTCAATAGGGTCTTAAGGGTGTAAACAGAAAAGCTTACCTTTGCTCAACGAGCCCGCCAAACTGGCATATGTAGTACTTGTTGCAGTCTCTTTTGTGCGGGATAAAGTTGCGCCCATTGCATTCTAATGCAAAGAGCTCCTCGGATGGTGGCGCTTCATAAACGATTTCCGGTTCGAGAGTTGTCTCTGGAACGATAACCGAAACTGCATTTGACGGAGAAACGATCGCGGCGCTGTCGGAGCTTATCTTCGAAACTGAAAAAGTTTGTTTTTATTAGAGAAACGTCGAGTTACTGCCTTCAAACTTACTTTCAGAACTCTGTTCTAGGTGACAGTTCGGATGCGGTCCAGGGTATCGCCTCAGAACCCTGTTGATAGTCTTTAACATCGGATACGACTCGCAATTGCAGTTGTTCTTGAAATCGTCCAAGTCCAGGGCCCAAATCATGGCTCCACCAAGTCCCATAGCCTTCACGTACTCACTCTTGTGTCGAATCATCGGTGCGTCATCGAAGGAGACCCATTGATCGCGTTGGTAAGCATAGGGGCCCATTCGTCCGCGTGGATCCCTAACAACATGCCACTTCTTATCGCGAATGTTGCTACAGATTTCATAGTACGCCAGGAAGCCACGAGCTCTAGTCGCCTCTCCAGCCTCTCCGCCGCCATAAGTCGGTGCGTTCAGATCATGGTCGGCGCTCTGCGCCAACGAGAACGACTGCCCATACATTGGCATTCCCATGATGATCTTGCGACGATCAGCACCTTGACTGATCCAATAATTTATCGAGAAATTCGAGTTGAATGTAGGATCGTCATCTGGATGATCGTACATTGGAGCAACGTGTCCGGTCTTCTTATCCCACTGACCATGGAAGTCGTATGTCATCACAGCGATCCAGTCGAAGAAACGCGATAGCTGTTTCACGTCGTAGCCAGCATCGATCACCTTCTTGTTGGGTGAAACCGCTGTGGACAGCAGCAGTCCGCGAGGTTTGAAGGCTTCCGACAGTTCGCGGACTAAGGCGGTGAAGCCTTCTTTTTCATCGGCAGATCCCTTGTTGCAGTCAACTTGCCAGCAGACTGGGTACTCCCAATCAAGATCCAAGCCGTCGAAGTTGTACCTTTCAATGAACTCGACAACGTGCTTAATGAATCGGGCGCGGGATACTGCGTTTCGAACCAGGCGGGCGTACTTATCGCCAGCGGAATCGTTCCAGCCGCCAATGGCCACGGTGACCTTCACTTTCTTTGACTTTAATGTTGTGACACGGTCGTAGAACTTGTTGTCCATGTCGGCCCAAGAGTCGTGCGGTTGGATGGTTAAGGTATCGCGGTTTAAGACAGCAAAACCGTAAACGATGTGGGTACAGAGCTCAGCGTCGATATCTTCGGGCACGTATTTACCTCCTCCCTGGCGGTACCAAGCCCAGTTGGTAAAGTAGCAGACCACCTTGAAGTCCATGTTTGTCGCTGTTTCGGTCTCGTAAGAGCCTTCTTCCTCAACTTCGAGGTTTGGATCAGGCGGCAGCTCGTTATCAATGGTTTCGATGTTCGATGGAATCTCTTCATTCGATTGATTCTCCATGGTTTCCATATTTGATTCAACTTCTTCGATTGGCTCAACTGGTGATTCGGGTGTCACAGGATCTGCAGGATGCGATGGAGGCGTTTGGTGCTCCTCCGCAGGCGTTAATCCGGCTACAGAAAAAGTGCTATAATAATCTGGTGCTAAGATTTGAATGAGATTCGTTAACTTACGTGTTGGCTCCACGCCATTTGGGGGGTTCTTCAGCACATCGTGGATCTGAGTCAATAGCGGATGAACGCCATCGCCGCAGCGGTTTTTGAAGTCATCCAAATCCAGGGCCCAAACCATACCACCTCCCAAATCGAGCGCACGAATTAATTGCGACTTCTTGCGGATCATAGCCTCGTCATCGTATGACACCCATTGGGTTCCCTTGCGAGCAAACGGTCCCATGCGTCCTTCTTCATCTTGGACAACCTCCCAGCCGCGGTTTTTCACTCGATCGCATATCTACATTTGGGGAAGCGTCAGCCAAGTCGAGCGTACAGTTTCAGCAGCTACATACCTCGTAATAAGCCAGGAAACCAGCTGCTCGAGTAAACTCTCCAGCTTCGCCCGGTCCGGGCGCCTTGGCATTCAGTCCGTTCTCTTTGGTATTAGCCAAGGTGAATGACTGGCCATACAGCGGCATTCCCATGACGATCTTCCTCGATGGTGCGCCCTTCTCAATCCAGTAGTTCAGCGAAAAGTTCTAAAATGAAGATGACTTCCCTGTAAAGCAATCTTGACAAAGCAGCTATAAAGAGTCTTACCGCGTTGAAGTAGTCATAGTCATCCTCCGGATGATGGTAGAGAGGTGCCACATGTCCAGTCTTCTTGTCCCACTGACCGTGGAAGTCGTAAGTCATGACGGCGATCCAGTCAAAGTACCGGGACAGCTCGGCGACATTATAGCCAGCATCAATGATTTTCTTGCTCGGTGACACTGCAGTGGATAGCAACAGACCCCTCGGTTTGAAAGCTTCCGAAAGCTCCCTCACCCACGCCGCGAAGCCCTCCTTCTCATCAGCCATTCCCTTGTTGCACTCCGTCTGCCAGCAAACTGGATACTCCCAATCCAAGTCAAGGCCTTCGAAGCCGTATTTCTCGATAAAGTCCACGGCGTGCTTGGTAAACTTTGCCCTTGCTGAGGGATTCCTTACCAGGCGGCTGTACTTGTCGCCTTGCGAGTCATTCCATCCGCCCAAGGCTAGAGTCACCTTCACACCCTTTGCCTTTAGATCCGAGACTCGGGTGTAGAACTTGTTATCTAAATCAGCCCAAGAATCGTGTGTTCTTAGGACCAACTCCGAGTAGTCGAGCACTGCAAAGCCGTAAACTATGTGAGTGCAAAGATCGGTGTTTACATCGTCGGGAGTGTAGCGTCCAAGTCCCTTGCGGTACCAGGCCCAGTTGGTGAAGTAGCAGACCACCTTGTAATATCCATCCAGTGGCTCCAAAGCAGGCCTGTCGGTTGGATAGGTTGGTCTAGGCGTTGTGACTGGCCGAGCGGTGGTTGTAGACGTTGGGTTTGGTTCGAAAGGCTGAAGATCGTTATCCCCGTTATCCACGGCGCTTCCGCCTTCATCAACTCCGCTGTTATGGTGGCGACACTTGGCATTCGCAGGCCAATCACAAATGTCCAACTTCGAGTTCCAATGCAAGCCGGGGGCACAGTCAGCGGCCTCTAGACGGTCCCAGTTGCAGCGCAGGTATTTTGTACAGTCGTCAGGGTATGGAACGAAGTTCTTACCCTCACACGGGTCGCTCTCCGAGGCCTTAGAGTGAATGAGACGGAGGTACTTCTTCGTGGAGACACATTTGACATTGGCTGGCCAGTCGCAGATATATTTCTCATGGTTCCATTGGAGATCGTTGCCACAATCGTTGGGCACAAGGATCTCATTCACACAGACATAGTACTGTCCACAGTTGCGATGTGGCCAGAACTGGCCGGGACTGCATTTCTTTGGTGCCTGTGGGCGCGGTGGAGGCGGTTTTGACGGGATAACTGGTGTCGCTGGTTTTCGCGTGCTTTGCAGTACTGGACGGACTGGTCGTACTGGTCGAACTGGTCGAGTTGGTGCAACAGTAGTTCTGCGATTTACCGATATGGTTGTAAGGGTTGTTGGCCTGCTGAATTGCTGGATTGGACGAGTGGGTGCCTTAGTGGCTACCGGTGTTACTTTACAGCGCGCCGACGCTGGCCAGTCGCAGTAGAAGTTTGCCCGGTTCCAGTGCAGGCCACCGGCGCAGAACTGTTGTGTCAGTTCGCCATCGGCGACGCAATGGAAATAGGCGTTGCAGTTGTTCGGGTGAGGGAGGAACTCACCAGCCCGGCAGTTGGTGGGTACTATCACGGGTTGGATGACGGCCGGCGCTGGAATCGTAGTACTCTCGACGTTAACTTGGGTTGTTGTGGGCCTGTAGGTCGTGCTGGGCCTGTAAGTTGTTGTAGCCCTTGTGGTGGTTGTTGTAGCCTTGGTGGTGGTTGAAGGTCTGGTAGGCCTGTAAGTGGTCGAAGGCCTTGGTCTGTACGTAGAAACGGGCTTTTGCGTCGTTGTGGTGGTTGTCGTCCATGAAGACGGTCGTGAGGTGGTAGGCTGCGTGAAGTGGACATGCTGTGTTGTAGGTTGCTGCCACGATGGCCATGTGGTTTGGTCTTGGTTCGTTCCACCTCCACCTACGGCTCCACTGTCACTCTGAGTCGTCATCACTGGGGGAACCGGTGTGGCAGGTTGGGGCGGGCGTTGGCAATTACCTCCCGCCGATGGAGGAGGACTTGCCAGTCGTCCCAACGCTCGGTTGATCGCCTTCAAAAGGGGATAGGCTTCCGAGCAACATCTGTTTTGGAAATCATCAAGATCCACAGTCCAGGCGGCCACACCGCCAAAACCTGAGTTTGCAGCGTATCTGGCCTTAGCTTCCACCGATGAGGGATCTTCGAAGCCAACCCACTGTGTGTGGAGCATAGCGTAGGGACCGGATTTTCTCTCCGGATCTCGTCCCACCAGCCATTTGTTTTTCCTCACCCTCTGGCATACCTCGTAGTACGCCATCATTCCGGGTTGCTTGGTGAACTCTCCCGGCTCGCCAGGGCCCGATGAAGGTATTCCTTCACCCGCAAATTGATTGCGGGACTCGGATAGCGTAAAGGTCTGTCCGTAGAAGGGAATGCCCATTATCAGCTTTTCCGGCTGGGCTCCATTTCTAACCAACAACTTCATGGCGTAGTCAGTATTGTACTGGGGATACTTGTCCCCCTTGCGACCATAGAGCGGACTGACGTGTCCAGTTTGCATTTCCCAGGCCCCGTGATAATCATAGCTCATGACTGTCAAGTAGTCCGCGATCTTAGAGAGCTCCGCGAGTTCGTAGGCCTCCGTGATGATCTCCTGATAGCCAGAGATAGCGACTCCCAGTTGCAGCTTTTTGTCCACCCGGTCGAATTCTTCTCGCAAGGCCTTAACAAGCTTGGTAAAATTAGGCCTATCACTTGCCGGACCGCTTTTGCAGTCGCTCTGCCAACACTTGGGGTAGTTCCAGTCCAAATGCAGACCCTTGAACCCGTTTCGCTGCAGGAAACCCGCTACGCTCGACGCGAAGACTTTGCGCTTGATTTCGTCGGCCGCCAGTCGTGAGTACTTGTCCCCAGTGGAGTCGGTCCAACCGCCCAACGCTATCAAGACCGGAACTTTGATGGATGTTACTCTCGAGTAGTACTGGTTATCGACATCGACCCAGGGATCAAACTCTCTAATTGTCAAGTGATCGGGGTCCAATGAGGCGAAGGAGTAGATAACTGCCGTACACAAGGATGGGTCAACGTTCTCGGGCACGAATTTGCCCTCGCCCTGACGGTAGAAGGCCCAATTGGTGAAGTAGCACAAAACTTTGGGCGATTGGTTGAGGTTTTTATTTTTCGTTGCGGGTTTAGCAGGTTTCGCCTGTTTGAGCAGAGCCAACCGACCTTGATCTTCCAGCTCGAATTGTATCTCCTCAGCGGTTACAATCTGCTGAAAGGGCGACCCGCTTCGGTAGGGTTGTGGGTCGAAGTCGTTGTGCGGATTGGGAACCGCAAATGCTGAGAAGTCATCCGTAGTCGACCATGGATCGGCAGCTACGAATTCTGGATTGTCTGCGGCAGTAGCCTTAGTGAGCTTCTCTGCTTGCACCTCGACAACTTCCTCATCTTGGGCCAGGTCTTCAAATTGCGGCGGTGACTCCACCGATGAGCGAATGAACGACCTGCCGAAGCTGGTTTCCGCAGATCGGATTGTCGGAACGCTCTCCACGGCGCTTCTTAGTGGTAGAAAGATCTCTCCGAAGGTAGGCCGCATGGAGTACCGTCCTGAGTAGTCCTCCTTGTCATTCTGGGGTACGCTTTCGACGGCGGATCTCACAAAAGCTGGCGAGTCGGCTTCGGCCTCCTGCGGCACCGTCAACGAGTGACCTAGGGTTGTTAGCTGTGCGAAAGATGCAAGAATGTGTTAAACGAGTGCTAAGGCTAAAGATAAACTGACTAACCAGCAGCAGACACACTGCCCTGCTAAGGAAACCCATATTCTTGTGTACAAATTTCGATTTCAGTGGGTTAACGGATGGCCCACAATTTCGCTGCTGTCTTTTTCAGTTCCGTCGTTAATTAATCCGATTTTTGGCTCTCAAATTGTTGGTATTTGTGTCTTGCAAGTCTGTAAAAAGAGAAGAAGAGAAGCATCGTCAATATGGAACTCCAATGACCGATTCAATTAAAAACAACACGTCGTTGTCGTCGTTGCCAAGAAAGTTCTACCACCGAGGTTGACCGCTGATGGCCAGGAATACTAATTAGATTCCGATCTTCACTCAGGTGAATTACTCACTCGCACATTTGACTCACATATGCGTGAGTCGGTGCGGTTTGGCATAGAATCACGGTCAATATTTCGTATTTCCTGCTTCCTAGGCGTGACTTACGTCTTATCACCGGCCATACCCTCGGTTATCGCCAGACCCTCTGTATGCTTTACTTTGAAGTTTCATTTTCCTGGCACAATGCCTGTCTGCGGACATATGAGGATAACTTCCACATAGTAGTATACATATTGCTTGGACAAATTCTTGGAACAACTGTGTGTGTGTCGCTACTTAGTATTCAGCGGATGTCACATGGTTCGACCATCGAACGTTTTGAGGTGCTTATGCCGGGCTTACTATCTTTTTTTGTGCGACGGGCCTGTGTGTGCCCCCACGTTTTGACAGGTGACTCAAATTGAAAAATTGGTTGTTATTGTGGTCTTTAATATCTTTCTCTGCAGTTGGGTGCAACGTCGTCATGCAGAGACCTGAAGTCTCAATGTTTTGGAATTCCTTTCAAGAGTATGCTTTTGTAATATGCATATATATACATATAATGGTACTTTATATGTAAGGAAAGGCAAAAACCGTGTTAAAAGTTGCAGGTCAAGTCCTCTTGGCTGCGGAATGGCGGTGGAGATAAATTTCGAAAGTAATTTTATGTTTCTTTGTTCTCAGTGACTGACATTCAGACAGTATAGCACTGTTTATTTTTTTTTTATTCATATCATCAATCGGCGTCTACTTCGACTTAGCAATGCCAATAATTTCCTTTAAGTTCCACCCATAATAAAATTATGTGAACTTTTGAGCAGATGTCAAAGTTTGACCCAAGTTCTGTCAAATATTTGGTCACCAATCTTACTTGGCCTTAACCAAGAATTATTCCTAACCTTCACCTTATATATTTTGTAGGTGACAATATGCAATTTTGTGTGGAAAATTAACCCATTTTGAGTCCGAAAAATTTAGTCTGGACATTTAAAATGATTACGAGCATCGCGGACTGTGTAACATGAAGTTAGTCAACGCGTTCGGGGAATTTAGTTTACACAAATCCAGTTTGACTTTAAAAAAAACATGCTTAATATTTACAATTTAAAGCTACAAACACAAAGGGCCCGACGCATCTATTACGATGACAAATGAGGCAAAGTTCACGTATTTTGAACGAAGAGTCCTATTACAACTGTCACACATTCATTTAACAGACAATTTTGTCCTAGTTCTTTCAAATCAACCAATTTTCACATGCAGAACATTCTTTTGCCTGTAGTGTTTCCACCAATGATTGAGGTTTTTCACAATTTGTGAAAGCTGTCAACGGTATTCAAAGTACAAGAATAAAAACCAACGTACTACATGCGTCGCATCCACTTTTATACGTTGCTTGCGCTTCTATGAGCCTGTGTTTATTCTATCCAACGTAACAAATTCCACGTTTATTTAAATATAGCGAGGTATACAATATGGGGCACAGCCATCAGAAGGCCAATGACAGTGGCGATCGAAATCAACGCAACAATAATAACATCCCCGTTGATTCTTTTATTTTGTGGGGGGCGATCATTTTTCTTTGGCGTTTAATTCACTATACTCATGCCCACTGAGAAGCGTTTTAATGTGTCCTATTCATTATGTTAACTTAAAGCAGTGCTGCCAAAGTTAGTTAATCAAGTCAAAGAAGTGTTAAAGTAAACATGAGTGGGGACAAAATAAAAGTCTTTGCACTTTATTGATAAACGATAATAGATTAGGAAATCTATATTTTTTGCATACGAATTTCATAAGATTAAGTGGACAAATTGAGAATTGAGCCAAACAAATATAAATAACACTGCACGTGTCAAGAAAAACACACTCAGTTCAACATTCTGATCGCCATATGATGGGGATCGACCAAGCCGTATCTCTACCGAAAAGAACTGATATCTTTAAGTAGTTATAACATTCTTTAGACTTCAGGTGAAAACAAAGAATATCCTTTCACGTTTAAAACATTAGCATAAACTCTGTTTGGAATTTCTTTTCAAGGCGTTCAATGAACTCTATTGAAATGCCAAATGTCACCATGATCGGTGTAACAAAACAGAATCATTAAATTAAAATTTTATCTCTTAAAAAAATATAATGCCCGTTGAAAAATGATAATTTAAATTAAACGGAGCTGTTGAGCGAAAACCCACACCGCAGGATATTAAAATTAGACCAAAATAAAGTCGGATCAATGAACTCCAACTTAAGAATGGTTCGCTATAATGACTTTTGGGTGTGTTTTGTCTGAAACAAGTTTACGAAAACAAACGAGTTTGTCGTTGTTTTTTTTTCTGTATTTAATTCATGATCAATATCTTTTGTTGTCTTGTATAGTAACCTAAATTTTCATGGATTATCTCGACCCCCGTGCAGATATAAGATAAACACAGACGAGCCTCACACACGGTACCGCAACGCTAACGCCCTCAGTGTGGTTTCGTTTTATTTCATTTTCCACGACAGAACGATGGAAACCGGAAACCTGTTTTCGAACTTGGATACAATATTTTGTATATTTTTTCGATCCAGAGATGAGATGAAACCTGAACCGTACGGAAAGAGGCCGGATGGGGTCTTAAGCGGATTAATAAACAATACAAAAAGGTTGTAAACTATAGTTGTTGTCTGATGTGCTTGGAAATGATGTTATCAATTTTCTTCAAAGCCACTTTCGTATCCCAGCACAGAGGAAAAGTCCGTTCGAATGTTTATATGGTGATCAGCTGATTGAGGTACAATTTTACGAATAAATTAGGGAAATTTGGAAAATGTGCAGTTCCCTGAATCAATTTCCTTGATTGTTTATTATTGATGTTAAGTATGCTGTGCTCAACTCAGACATTGCATTCTGTTCCGTTTGAAAACTTGATAACATCACGGGTACTAAAGAAAAACGAAAAAGGTTATGTCACATGTGCGGTTATAGTTTCAAGAAAAGGGTCAGTGCGATCAGTTGACAGAGCGTGAATAAAGAATCAATGAACTCGCCGGAATGTATAGTTTTGCTTTAGTCCGGTTCAAGGGTACAGAAAACAGACCTACAAACAAAAGGGGTGTTTCTGTTGATGTGTTGGGATCAGTCATTTTTAAAGAAGATTGCGTTGTCTCAGTTTTTTTTTTAAAATTACATTAAATGGCGATCGCTTACTTTACTTGTTCTGGAAACTATACCATTCAGATGAAAAGCTTACAACGGTTTTACTACAACAGCTGTATTCGTGAATGCACCCATAAAACCTATTCCCATTGACGTTTGTCGCAAACAAGTCATATTTGAATTCGTTTTGATGGCGTTACTCACATTGCTGAGGAAAACTATTTAAAATAACCGTAAATCTGGCGAAAAATAAAATAAAATAAAAAATACAAATTTGAAAGAAATGTAAATACAGCTTTAACATTTTAGATTGTTTTATCTACTAAAGTCTTTTGTGGATAGTTCTGTTGCTTTATTGTAGTTTTTATTTATTTTTTTTGTTGCACGGTTTTAAAGACAAATTAGAAAAGAGGTCCTACGTCGAATAAATCTATATATCAAGCAAAACGTAACGCAAACACTTTTTTACGTAAAGCACACAATGCCATACAATAAATAAAGTAACAGAAACCGTATCGGATTTATTACCGATCGATTTGAAATAAATCGTTTTTTCCAATTTAATTTCGATTGACAATGGTTTCGAAACACATTTGAGTGTTCTAAATTAGAAATAAAGATTGATGGCAGTGGCGATTTGTTATTCCGGTTTTAATTGTTCTTACACAGATCGGTTGATCGATTTATGAGATTGCAAGCAAACAAGCTGATCCTGGGAATCAGAAATAACTTTGCGTCTAACCACAAGCGTACAGTTGTGTACTAAATATTCAATTTACCTGTGAATTTAATCAGTATTCTGAGCCATGACTAAGTATGAGGAACTGTAACCTTTCTGGTGGAGGTACAAATTTATATTCTAGTCACAAATCGGAAAACGGTGGATTGAGAAATAAATGAACACCTCTAATGAAGGGAGTACATCTTCGAAAGTGGGGAGTGGATGAATTCTATGCGTTTTGTTTTATCCTATGTTCTATTTTGAGAAGTGCATACAAAGTTGAATATGAAAAAGGTTTCGTTTAAATTATTTGCAGAAAAATTAATTCCGCGGTAGGTACCTACTAGTAATAATTTTTTGTATGTCCGAGTAAATTTTACGAACTCAAAAAAACCGCCAATTTCAATATAAAAATTTCTTCTGTAACCTAAAATAAATTTTAGGGCACATGGAAGTCAAAAAAAAGCTCATTAAATTCCCTAAATTCGTTTACATACGGCGTGTTTTGTTGAGCTTCGATCTCAGCAAAGCAAACTAAAGTAGGATTCTCAGCACGCAATTACAACGTCGTGAAAACAATACCAAATTAAAGTTCAATCGACACAATTGCACGTTATCAAGTCGATGTCAAATCGACTACAGCAATAGGGCCTTAAATCTTTGCTTTTCCACGACAATTTTACTTTCAGATATTTTTCTGATTTTTGTACGAAGAAAACTCAGTGGAAAAAGCTTAATTGCGGTGGTTGAATCTGAGACTCCTCGCTCAGTATAGTTCATAATATTTACTAACTACTCAGAAAATTGTTCCCACTTGAGACAGAACAGAATTTACATGGCACGAAAATGATTTATGTGTGAAGTAAAATCTCCCGAATTCTGAATGTAATGCGCGTGTGTCCAATTTAAAAAAAAAAAAAAAAAAAAAACACAATCCATTTCTTCTTTATTAAGAGGAGAAAAAAATGTATCATTAAATGCAGGATTCACTGCGGCGTACGTATCGATATTTCACCATAAAGTCGGTATGAACTTGGCTACCTGAATTGCATTTAAATTTTAATCAACTTCTACAAGAAATTATGAAACTACTGCTTCACAGATTAAATCCGAAACAAACACTTTTCACAACATCTCATTTGAACTATGCATACTCCACTTCTAGAAAAGCGACTTCATCACACAGTATTGCATCCACCTACGGGATCAATGCCCCACGTTGTTTACTTGCCACGACGACATAATATACTTGTTTACCTTACATATTTATTTAAACTAATAAACATTTGGTATCGTTTTTGGTTTCTCATATTTATTGACTACGCTTGATAATATTCTCCCCAATTTACACTCCAGTTCGTTCGATAACTAGTTTGTTTCGCTTTTCGATTTTTTTCGATTTGTACTTCAAAATAACAAATCTCTGGACACGATTTGCATTTTCTCACACGAAGACTATACAGTTAGTAGAATTTGTTCTTAGCCAAGTATTATAATTTGTCTTGTCCACAGAAAAATTCTGTAGCCGTTCACCTTTTATTTAAATTTATATCCACATCACTTGAGCACCCAATAAGTATCCCAATCGGCACAGTCAATATCTAGGTTCACTTTAACACTCACACTTCGAAGAAGAGAAGACGTTTATAATTCCAACCGACAGTAAGAACTGATTCTAAGCCTTAGCATGCTTCCTCTATTTATACAGACAGGCTCTCAGTTCAAGCTGTAAGTAAAAAAAAAATACACTTATTTTTCTTGACAAAAAGGAGAAGCAACAAATGATAAAAACCGATAAAAAACAAGTCGCAGAGAAAAGCAAAACAAAACAAAAAGAATGGCTCAGAGTCTGACTCGAGTTCTTGGTCAGGTTCTTTCTCTTCTGGCGATCATTTCTCTTGGTGTGGACATCATTCCTCATCCGATTTGATTGTGAAGGTTCTTAGTGTGACTTAGTACGAGTATTGCAAGGGATTGACTTCAGTATTATGTGAAAAATTGCTAACAGGAAATCAATGAGGCTTAAAAGTCGCACCCTAAGAAAGTTAATGAGGAAGATTACCTAAACTGTCAAACTGACAGAAAAGAGGTTATTTGAATCCTAAAGCGGCTTGAAAGAAATGTGGCTCTTCTTCTCAGTGGTAACACAGACGTGTTAAGTTCTAGGCTACTCAGGAATATCCCATGTGTAGAAATTGTCGTAACGATGATAATGATTTGTGGGCAGTCCTAATGGCATAGAGATGCTTGAACTTGATTGGGCTCTTACTAATTTATTTGATAGTCGTGACTTTATCTGTTTGTCTTTTTTTGCAGACTGATATTGCCCGGTGATTACATTTAGCAGGCAAAGAAGGTTAATAAGGTGAAATGATCAATAAATTCGCGAAGAGGACGCCCAGAGAAAGGTTCGATTTAGTAAAGAACGATAACCATTAATGGATATATTAATTTATTCTCGTGCGTAATAGAATACATTTGTTATTATGCAAGGGACGAAGAGGAAACCGAAGTAGCCGGTATCTTGTATTGAATAGTTTGTTGAGGAGATGATTTTTCTGGTAAGTTCAGGAAGGCTATTGTACTTTGTATGATGACACTAAAAGTATTGTTCGAAAACAAAATATTGTTGTTGCTCAAGTGAAATTATCAAGCACCGATCTACAATAGGCCTGTTTTTTTGAGCTTCGATCTCAGCAAAGCTAAGTAAAGAAGGATTTTCAGCACGCAATTACAACAACTACGCTATACTTGACACTTCGAGACTCGCAATAGTTGTAATTGCGTGCAGAAAATCCTACTTTACTTTCCTTTGCTGAGATCGAAGCTAAAAAACCACGCCTTATTTAAGGTTGAAGCTTTATCCATTTTTAAATTAGTATCCCATGCGCTATTAATTTTATAAAATCGAATAACAACTTACAAAATCCTGTTCCCGTACGGAAAAGTTCGTAAAACAGAAGAGGTATACGTGTTTCCGCTTTGAAAACAGTGGATTTAGTGAATTTTCTTCAAACTATCAGACTACTCGTTGAAATTAGCTTTTAAGAACGATAAGTAGAGTAACAGACCAATAGTTTCTGTCATACGAAGACTGTATAGTAAACTACGCCGGTTTGATTTAATTAAATATATAGTTTAACGTAAACAAAATGTAGACTCAGTTAAGAATGGTTCAGTTGTCGACGCACCGAGAGGGTGACTCAAGACGAACAAAATCGCAATTAAATGTCAAGGCTAATGTTATGGGTCCAAACTCCAAACAAATTGAAAACAGACAAAGAAAGCAAAACCAATTTCTGGGTTCATAACCTTAAAATTCTGTTGCCAGATCAGGTCAGAAGCCTTGAGAATTGCATAATAATAAGAGCAAGTGTATCGATTGATCACTGGGTCTTCCTTTTGTTTTCGACAACTCAACCAAAACAGGAAAATATGCACAAGTATCTGATGAAACACCATGACACAATTCCTTGCAATTAGATTATTTGTCAGACCGTTTTTGTTTATTTATTTTTTTGTTTTGGGAAAAATCAGTCAATAATTTATCTAATCTTACAGACAACTTCCTTTTCGATTGCCCTGTCCCATCGATTTATCGATACTTAATGGTCGCTTGTTTTACTTGTCAATAACAACTGCCACGGCCTCAATAACGATTCTGTCTCGCAACGAACTACTCTAATTAGAATGTTTTTTTGGGTTGGAATTTGTCTGAATTGGCAATTTGAAGGCGACTCTTTTTGATCGAATATCACGTCACTACTAAACCATCGTTTTTGTTGCATTTTTTGACATTTAGCACAAATGATTACAGCTATAATGCTGAATACGTCTACTTTCTATGCAAAATGCAAAACGTCATAATAGCGTAGTTAACAAAATTGACACATAATTGTCGGTGCTAAATATGTAACAAATTCACATATAAGAAAATTGCAACTCCACAACATCAGAAACACTTTTTTCCTGCTTTTTGCAGGAATGTGAAATTTCCAATTCAATTCGCGTCAGAAGAGCGAACAACCTTCTGACGGTTCTTCTTGTTTGTCACAAAATTTCGAAATTTATTATCAACAGTACTGTACAAGTGCAATGTTCTGTCATGTGCAATGTGCATTGCTCTTTCCTCACTCGCTGTTGGCTCCTGTCTCCTTCTGTTACTGTTTCAACAACAAATTATAATAAATCTCCCTGTTTAGCTTGAGCTCTTTCAACTCGATCAATGCAAAATCCCACATGTAACAACCTAACCTGATTGTCAGAGCGCCAGAGCAATGCTGTCTTCTTTTCGAACTTAACCTTGACATTGTGTATCAGTATATGCAATGGGTTAGTGTTCATTGTCAGCGCATCTAAAAGCAGACACAACATCGGACGAGAACTAGAAAGGTGTTAAATCATTTGATCTTGACTTCTGTCTATCTCTGTTGTTATAGATGTATCGTGTATCTCTTTGCGTACGTGTATACGTTCTTAGGGTCCATTGAACTTCCGATGGCGAAGCACGGTTTGTCCGTTGTTGTTAATCGACCGACCGAATTGTATTTGTACATTCGCTGACAGCCGCCAAGTTTAATAGTTGGCTTTAGTTTCTTTATGTCAACTTTGCGTTTACTCACTTGCGGTTGAGATAATTGTTGTTGTTTCGGTATTTTAGATTGCTTTACGATTTTACATAGTTTCTTTGGTAAAATATAATGATTTATGAACAGTAAAATTGAAATAGGTAGGAAAGAGAGGTGTGTCAGCGATGCGGCGCGGCGTGCGCTGGGATAAGTTTGTACTTGATTGTTTGATAAATCAGTTCGGATCAGACAGACAATCGTCTCGTTTGGTGTGGTTTGTAATAAATTAGGCGACAAACGATAGTGGGTTGCTTCTCAGAGAAGATGTGTGTGGTTTGATATTAACTGAAACTTTAGAGGTTAATCAATTTATTTAAAACAGCAATGAAAAATTTCCGTCGCAACCTTGAACTTATCGGAGATAGTAGAGGTCGAAATTTCCAAGTGTCATGTTTATACGTTCGTTTTTGTTTACTGAAAATTATACTTGTGATAAGAGTTGTAAGTCATGAAGTCATTGTTTAGGACGGCTGCTATTCGTCGAAACATTTGTGTGAGGAATCTGCTTTTTATCATTGCTTCAATTCGCGGTAGCAGTTACATTTGTGTTGGCGTTGATGTCCGTATTTCTGCAATAGAATGAGTAACACTTCTGGAAATTGATAAACGTCTTATTTTATCTCAGGGTATATTTCTGTTCAGAGTCATTTTCAAAAATGACAATAAAAGGAATGAACTCTTGGTTTGTCACAAGTCACAAGTCAACAGTTAGTGTTGTCAGTGTCTCACAGTATGGTGGCCAATCAGCTCAAAAAATCCTCTCAAAATTCCACGTGAAGAACAAATCGACCGAAATTGATTAACAGAAATGGAGTTCATTGTACACAGTCAATTCTACAGCGACGGTAGCTTATCTTAACGAAACGAGAAAAACGAAATTGTACACAAAGGTTTAAAAAGATAGATAGATAGATGGATAGTCTAACCACCTTTAAAGCCAGAATATCCATTCTGGTTCCAGTCTTCTTTGAGCTTATTTCAATAAGAGTGCTCATGCTCTGGTACCTAATAGAGTAACGCATAACCTAGGTTCTGCAAGATAGAAACCAACAGAAAGCTGGCGCTCAATGTCAATAATAGATATTTACGTAGCAAACGTTTCTACATAACGCTGCCTTATAGTTTTGAAATTTTGGCGGTGGTGGTAAACTTCAGAAACACATTTTGTAGTTTAAGCGCCGAGTACCCTGCCGAGCTAAGAGCACCGAAAATTCGAAGTAAAAAAACCAACATACTAAAAAAAAACTTTTCAAAATTCATTTCTGATTCCTATTACACCCCCACACTCACTTATTTATCTCAATCCCTGTTGACGATAAAATGCAGGTGCATCAAACACACCCTTACTTACTTACTTAGGTGGCTCTACAGTCCGGGGTGGACCTGGGCCTCAACCAACACGCCTCCAGTTAGCGCGATGTTTGGCCAACTGCCTCCAGTTGCGCACTCCAAGTTGGTGCCACCTAAGGCGAGGTCTTCCTCTGCTGTGTTCTCCTTTCGGGTTGGAGTCGAAGACTCTTCGGGTCGGAGCGTTGGTGTCCATTCGCTCTACCTGTCCTAACCACTCACACAGAAATTTCCCAAGGGGAAATTGTGTCAAAAGGTTGTCAAGGCTGTCAACAAATCTTTTTGTAAACAAACACAATATACCTACCTACCTATATGTGTATTAGAACGAAATTTGGCATATTAAAATATAATCTTTTTCTTTCTTTCTTTTATTTAATTGCGGAATGTCTTTCCTTAAAAGTAGAAATCAAATTTCTGATTTTCCTTTGTTAAACGCCCGAACAATTAATAACTCAATTTCAAAACAAACGACCAACAAACAGAATTTCATTTCCGGCGCTGTCCATCGCATGTGCCTCTATTTATTTCAAAACCCTACAAATTCTCCAATTTGACACAAAACGCAACCGAATTGGAAGTCTTACGTCATTCAGTTCGAGTATCGAACGCATAATATTCTGCTGTCAAAATCAGTGAAATTGTTGTTTTCATTTTTCTCCTTCGTTTTCGTTCGCTTCGCTTATCCCAGAACAAAAATGCCCACGAAAAATTATCCCGTCCGTCTAGTCTCTGACAGTTCATTTCTTATCATCGTCGTGGAAAGTTCTCAAATTAGAGTCACAGTTTAACCCGCTTTACTTTTGGAGAAGAAATTTTCCTTAACAAAAAGAAGTACACCCATTTTTATACCGTCCTGTTGATCATTGCCTCCGGAAAAACGAAAAGAAAAATAAAAAATCCATCTCGCGTGTGTGTGTTTAGTGAAAATCTCTATAGCTTTGCCACGAAGTGTCTTTAGTGATAGAAAAATCTTACATAAATGTTCCCAATTTAAGTGCGGAAAATTCCGATTTAATCAAATTTCGACATCTCCGTAGCGTCAGTGACCTACTAAAGTCTAGTCCACAAAAATGAATCACAGAATCGCGATGAGTAAATTCCTCCAACGAACTTGTCTAATATTGAAGCACAACACCGAGCTCCATACAAATGCGACAATGGCTTGGCGTTGTTACTATAAACAACAAGATTCACCTTGCCATTCCAATTCGATGAGCACATTTGTGATGACGTCGAAATTGGCCCGCTGCTATTCGAAATTCACAACGGCTCAGCAACATCCAACTACAGCGGCTCCGTTGTGCGAGGAAAAGGCCTACGAACTGGTGCTGGCACTGAAAGATGCTGAACGTTCCGCGCTCAAAACTGCCCTTGATAAGTACGATGCGGTGAAATTGAGGGAGGGATTCGAGGGTGAGTTTGTTATCTATGAACTGCATGTGGGTGTTTTGTTTACTTTCTCTCGATGTTGTGTCGTCCTTTTCCTTTATAGTTGATATCACCATTCACTGTTTGGTCATGTAGTCACTGCTACGCTATTCCTTGTAATGATGCACTAATATGAGCGCACAATCTGTTCATCTGTAGTGATTCAGTTTTGCAGTGTATAGATACTAATCGACTGCTGGCGTAAATGAAATCATTTCTAATTCGATTATACTGCCGCGAGGGCGTGCGCCTGTGTGTATGGGAGGTTGTTGCGAATTTATATATCTCGTCGTCGGAGAATTGGGAGGGGGATGTATTTTATGGGTTTTGCCTGAGGAGGTATACGCTATACCCCTTCCGCTAGAGATGAATGGAGCGCTATGCTGTGTTTTCAATGACAACGGGATGTGATGCCTTTGGAGATGAAAGGAAGTTGAGTGGAGGATATGTCGTGTTCATTTTTTATCGTTGTCGTCAACGGGGACGCACAGCTGGCGTATCTTGTATTGTTCCGGTTAATTTTGTATGTACATCTTACTCGCCGTACTTAATTTGGATGGTTTTGTGAAGGATGTTGCCAAAGTTTTGGCAGATTCCAGATATTATCTGAAAAAGTTGTTTTAAGTGTACGTACTTACATTTGAAACTTGTTCTATTGTCCTTTTTAAGAACAAGCATTTGCAACCAGGAGTTTTTGAATGAACGGCTTAGCTAGAAGGTTGTGCATAGTTTCAAAACGATAGGTTTCGCAGAATAGAACTCGAGACAGCTCATCCAATTTTACACAGGAGAAAGACCTACACAGTCTATTGCTATTTCTTCAACTATTCTATTACTTCTCCCACATGATGCCCTATTAGTAGTTGCTGGAAATTTTTTTTCCTATTACAATTCCCTGAAATATGGTGGTTATTAAAGTCAGTAGCCAATTGCTTAGTTTATTTTTTTTAATGTCCAAAATCTGTTACGATTCCCTTGAGCTTGAATACTTCTCCTCATATCAGCTCAGGACCGCCTTGCCTTATGTGCGTTCTTGGTGGCAGTACTTATTATGCAAGCTTTGTCTTTGCACTTGCCTATCGGGCAAATGGGAGCTCAATCTTTGCCAAAACACTTTGGTTGGAGTAATAATAAAGCACATTCCACTTCCTCTAAAGGACATAGGTCACTGCACCTTAATTGTAACCCAGGTTACCGCTGTGCCAATTACTTGTCCGTAGACATCAAATTCCGCATGAAATGTCAAATGAATGGTAATTTAATGAACCCAACTCACTGCGCTGTTGGTACCTTGGCAGTCGTCTGCAGTATGACCTGACCCTTTTTGTGTTGCTTATACCCAGAGAACTGTATCATTGAATTGGATGTTGTCGTGTACGTGTTCCACACAGGAAGTTCATCCTATTACACAAAGAAAACATGGTTTCCGTATTGATTATTTGAATTGTCTTTTCCAGTTCCATTTTCCGGAACACAAGCGGATGAATTTCATCAGAATCTGAACTTATACAGCAAAGGAAAGAGGACACAAAAAGACAAATGGTCTATTTCAAACTTTACTCATCATCATGTACCTGTAGCTCAGTCCGTACCCGGATGTCCTTGTTGAGTCTGCCACCTGCATTCTGTTTGAATTAAAGCACTTCCTTGTCATATTGAGTTTAATTAAATACGATTCTTATCTCAACACACATTTGAAATACATTTAGTGAAAAGGACTCTTAAAGACCATTTGTGGGAATCACCTGACGTCAAATGCTTACATTCTCTAAATCACGTAGCTTTCCGTAAAGGGAACACGGAGAAAGTAAAGTATTTACGTAGGAAAACACTGCTGCTTTCGGCACGGCAATTTGGATAACGTGAGAAAAGTCATGCAGCACTCGTGTGGTGTGGAATCAGTGCGGCTGCAGTATGCAGAAAGCATTCCAATGCCATGAGCGTTGGTGTGTAAATTTTGTTGATATTAACGCGTAGGATGTCATCAAATTCAAGGGCATCTATATGAACTGAACTGGGGGATAAAGAGAGGTAAACAAACAAATTCTCTGTTTTATTTGGACGACCTAAGGGTGTACTCGACTAGGTACAACTGTATTCACTCGAAACACCTCTACCGCAATGGCTATTTTGATTGTTAAGGGTTGATACAGTCGGCGCGTGGGGTGTCGTACCTATGTCAGACTCATATACTCTTTGCATTTAAACATTACATGGCAATGCAATCAGAAATTGTGTATGGGTAGGTAATAAATGTCCCCATTGAAGTGGTTGTAAACGAGAGAGAATGAATTGAAATTGCCACTAAGTGACAGATCCGGAGATCCAACTCTGTTATCAAGAGTGCGTAATGATATCAGCCCTATTCTGCTATTCACGTGAATCGCAGATTCGATTCCCTTTCACTCTGCCTTTCCATTCTGCTTTCCATTGGGTGAACTAGATTATCCAAATCAATTTGACATTCAAGTTAACAGCTGTTCATGTGAAAATCAAAAGAGGTTTGTTTTTCGCAAATCGAAATTAATGTACTCATCAAAAGATGGATAAGTTATTTTTAAATAAAACAAAAATTATAAACGAACAGGTATGGATAGTATTGGACTCTTTTTCCACTTTCAAACAGAAATTAAAGCAGTAAACTGGTCTCTATTTGTTGTTCTACCCCTAAAAATGAATAATTTTTATTTACAAACAAATAATAAAGCAATAAATTAGTTTTTACTTACATTTTATCAACCACCAACCACACAGACGATCCATTTAATTGCAAATCCGCAACATTTGACATGCGGATCTGAATTATTTTGAATGTATGCATTCACGTTAATAAAAGAATACTGCGCAGTATTACCGACGTTACCGACATTAACAAGGTGAATCCACATTCGGTTCGACTGAATAGTAGAACAGTGTTCAGTGGAAATTGAAGAAAAATTCCCCCGATGAAAAGGGCTGAATATTCGCGTTTAAATAGATAGATAGATAGATAAAATTCTTTATTAATACCCTATCCCTATACACACCAAACCGAAAACCGTGTTTCCGTCAAAAACTAGTCGATGCACACCGAACACCAACTAGTTCTCGATTGAAGTTTCTGTAGTGTACTAAAGTTAAATCTAGTTCTGGCAATGCTGTGATTAGAACATGTATCTCAAATGTTGGCACACTCTTCTATGATGGACTGGTGAATTGAGTGACCTTTTTCTGACGTGGCGATTTTCGGGTCTCTCGGTCTGGGACCACGGCCTGTGGAAGCTCAGCCGAATTTTAGTTCATAAGTATTGGAATAAAGAAATGAATTAATTGAAAGTCTTGAGTATCGTAATTCCTTTCACTAAACTCCAAATACAAAAGTTTCCATCAGCTGCGTAGCACTAGTCGTGAAACTTCTGTGCAAACTATTTTGGTAACAAATTTCGATCGCATTAATTAAAAAATAAATTGAATTCAGAGGATTTAAAAACAAAAAGAGGTGTTATTTTGGTATTCAAAGAATAATATAAATGTAAAGATAAATGATCGGATGTTTATTTCATAATAAAGAGGAAGGTATGCCGTTAATAATGAACAACAACATCAGCCAAATGGCCACCACGAGCACGCATACAGGACCATATCCTTTTCATGAAATTTTCCATAACCAAATCGCAAAGTGGCTGCCCTATGTCCTCGATAGCCTCACGAATTTTATCTTTGAGGTCTTGAATCGACACTGGGCTGTTGGCATAGACCTTTTCTTTCACGTGGCCCCAAAGGAAGAAATCGCAAGGTGTTAAATCACAAGATCTCGGTGTCCAATTGTGATCACCTCTTCGAGAGATAACACGGTCCGGAAACTTTTCCCGTAAAAGATCAATGCTTTCGTTCCTTGTGTGGCACGTAGCGCCGTCTTGTTGAACGTAAACGTTATCCAGATCAATACCATCCAACTCCGACCATAAAAAATCATTAATCATCTCTCGATAGCGCAATCCATTCACCGTAACTGTTGATCCATCCTCATTTTCGAAAAAGTAAAGTCCAATGACCCCGCCGGACCATAAACCGCACCAAACAGTCACACGTTGAGGATGGAGAGGCTTCTCAACTATAACTCTTGGGTTTCCCGAGCCCCAGATGCGACAATTTTGCTTGTTGACGTAGCCATTAGTCAAGATGATTTTTCGATGGAATTCCGGATCATTTTCATGCATTTTAAGGACCCAATCAGCAAAGACACGACGTTGTTGAAGCGTGTATCGTTCCATTTTAATGGCGTAGTTTCTACTTGTCAAATGTCAAAGAATAAAAGCTTCAAAAGTGACAGCTACCGAAATAGCGGGTCATTCACAATAACACCTCTCATTGGAAAACCCTTTATGAAATATTATTTTGACACTTCATATCAATTAGTTTTTTTTTCGCATGAAAGCGAGTTTATTTTTCCATGTGTTGAACGGAAATTGAAATAACAGTGTTGTATATAAAACTATTTTACTCAAAATTTATTCTGAAAATGGATGTAGTTTTTGGTGAAGAAGATTTACTTTTTGGTGGTGTGGAATCTTATATACATAAAATAGGCGAGGGCGAATATATTCGCTTGATTTTTTGTTTTGTTGGGAGTACTGTGCAGAAATGTAATGCTGAATGTAATTTGTTTTCCATTATTTTGCGCTTAAGCCAGGTTACTAAAATGTTAGAATATCTACCATTCTAGGATCGTATAAGAGTTGTAAGACGTCCAAGAACATTTTTACTTGAATGATCGTTATTTCGTGGAGAAATTTAGGTACTCTCCCGACGTGTATTAAATTTTTTTTGGATCGTTTGGATACATTTATTGTACATCCAACAATCTCCAATGAAGCTTTAATACCACTGCAGCAAATATTGCTAGCACTTCATTGGATTGACAATTTATATTTGGGATTGACAGCAAAACCGATTGCTGTATTTTTGGTTTCAAATAAGTGCACGAAACTGTTGCGATAGGTTAAGGCGTGATTGCATAGTATTTGAAAAGTAGATTCCATCCATAGGCACCATTCAATATTGAAATTGCTGACGCTGTTTATGGGTGAACTCTTAGAAGAGTACAGAACGCGTATTTCACGTAATATGGGGCATTTTGGCAGATTCCTCGACGATCTTGTCTATGCGGCACAGTTGAGACCTAATATTTCGGTTCTAACTTTAAAAATCATACGTATTTCATTGCCTGAGAGACTGTCATTAAAATAATCGCTAACACCCAAAGCGTGATTAAAACATTTATATACATACGAGTATTTCTGGATGGAGATGTTAGGGCCTTGTTTAAGCATTGCTGGTAGAAATTCTTGCCCACTCTAGCAATACACCTCTAAAACATATTCTTCCAAGTGATAATACTTAATTCAAATCCATATTTATTTCTGCTATGCTGCAAGCTTGTACCACTCTTTTAATGACGTTAATTTGCATTGAAATGTAAACATCATAACCTGCTTGTGCAAATTGGTATCTAACCTCGGCAAAACTGCGAACAAGTAACCTGTGTTGGCTTTAAGGTTTCTAATGTAAATCTGCGGTAAACTCGACTCCACGTGAACTGTATAGGTTGAGGTGGACGAGGGCAGTTTAAAAATTCGTTGAATAATCTCTCTGAACAGCTTCAAAAGGAAAAACAAAAATACCTCAGAAATCTTTGAGCAATGCTCGAGCTCAGTTCAGTGCTCAGCTCTGAACTAGAAAAGAAAAACGCCTAAAGTCATCCAGATACTTGAAACCAAAGTCTCGCTTATAATAGCATTTATAGGCACGAGTTTACTGTAGCATGGAAACCTTTAAACTTTGAAGAGGCCTTCACATATTTTTTTGAAAGAAACCTATTCCACACATGATTGATAGTCAATTTTGCAGGAGAACATTTCTCTGTCACATGTGGACGTAAGTGAAGTTCACGAGGGCTCCTTCGAGATGTTGATTCAAAAACCATAATTTTAGACTTTGATATAGATAGACTTTTGCAAATCCCACAAGTCGCAGTAGCTCTTCAGTTTGTTGATCGTAAGTTGCAGTGTCACAGGACTATCTGCGAGATATCCTACGTTGATATTCGCGTTTACAAAACATCTTTTCAGTACTAAACTTACTAAGATGTCCAGGGTGCATGTTAAAGACCCAACTTCTAGTGCTTTTATTTGATGTTTCCTCTTCTTCCTTTCCCATTGTAAGCAAGTTGTCTTCCTACTTGTGCTTGTTCCGACTATTCATCCAGCCAAGTGTTTCGTAGGGCGATCTGGTAGGTTTCTTCTTGGCTTTAGATGTTACTGCGGTCTTAGACACGGCTGCATGGGACTCTTACTGGCTTATAAGGCGTGCGAGATACGCAAAAGCTCCCAATGTTTGCTGCCTTGCAATAGGTTTTCCTATATGTTGCGGGGCATCTTAAAATCAGCGTTTGTACTCTAGCTTCAATAAGGTTGGTGAAGCTGTCCTAACATCTCTGAATCTAGAATACGGGAGGACCGCCTAACATCGATCGTAACACGGTCTAGTGATATTTTGTCGAAGAATTGTATTTGGAGCGACTATCAGTCTGATGTTGGTGAATAACATACTGGTAAGTCATCTGTCATTCTGACTGTTGGCGACTTTGTTGATTCAATCTAGTGTCGCACTTCGTAGATTCATTCAACCACTCATTTATAGAAGTCGGCTGCGAATGGACAAGACCAGTGCACGGTGGATACCATTTTGTCCTGGTTTAGTCGTCAGCATACATCATGCATGAATATAATCATCATCGGTGATCAGTAGCGGCTGTACTGCAAATTGCTGGTACACGACAAAGGCACATCCACCAGTTCTGCCCTGTATACATAAGGACGGTCTTCGCAACGAAGAGGAGGTAAAGCACTTCTGGCTCAAACCAAATTTTGACTGTAGTCACAGTCCTGCCTAGGGGGAGAGGCGACACCATTGTTCGTTTAATCCCCATGAAGAGAAGAACTCCCTTCGCCCATTTCTTTTGTCAGCTGAAACTATTTGTTCAACAAACAACTCATTCTCGACAAACTCTACTTCTTTTTTAGTCGCAACCATACATTTAAATAGTGCAGCTAGATTGAGGATACAACTAGTGAATGTGGTTGAATTTGACAGACAGACATATCCACCAGCTGGAGTCCGTGAATGTTTTCCTTTTCATCCCCCCTTATTTTCTTAAGTTTACTTTTCTCAGAAACTTGGCTGCTATTGTTCTGCGTCACGCAACTCAACAAATACAAATTCGATGTGCTTATCTGAGTTTTGCTCCTTTTTCCCAGGTAGAAATGGCAGGTGCCTATAGCTCCCCTCAACTGAACCGGGAATTTCCTGCTCTGAATTTCGTTGACACTAAGATTACAGGAATTTAACATCCCATCGTGAGAGGAAATCCTTTCATCCCTGTGAGGAAAAACGAGCTCCGCAACCCGTTCCCAACCCTGTTGGGTATTGATTTCCTTTTCAAACTACAACTGCTACACCCTCAGTCCTTAGGTATAACTCCAGCTTCATGTGTATGTTTTTGGGGCAAATAAACAGAACCATATTGTGCGTACACAACAAGTTATATTTCTTCACACATATTTTTTTTTAGGAATCATTAAGTTCTCGTATGTAGACCGCTTTTAAGTTCTCTTCATAAATTTAAGGACAAAAATCGATATCCATTTGCAAACGCAAATCCACGAGGGACATTAAAAATTCCTTTACAACAAAACTCATTCATTACCATTCATCCTGTGACAGGACGAAGGTGCATATATTTTCATTTTGCTTTTCCTGGAATTACTAAAGTTCTCCTCTGGTGTGAGTGTGTGTAATTGAAATGAGTTTTCGATGCTTGGCGTGCGTGGAAACAATGACTAAAAGTGTTTTTGCGGGTGTTAATTAAAAATGAAAAGAGGAAATTTAGCAAAATTAACATCGAACGAGGAGTATTGGTGCGAAAATTTTGATAAATGTTCCGACAATTGCCGGTAATGGTGAACTCAATCAAAGCGAGTATAATCAATTTAACGCATCGTGTGGCAAAAAGCAATTTTCAAGTGATATACGACAGCGTTTTAGACATTTATGGGGGACTTTAGGGATCGATCACCTGACGTGAACGGTCTTTTTATTCTATTCGCTTTCCTGGGATTATACGTGGGAGAAGAAAGGCACGTTGTATGTTTGCATCAACGATAAATTAAATTGCAATGGAAATGGAAAAAAATGACATTGCAGAGACTAGTCAGGCATCTTCATATTCTCCATTTAAAAGTGTCCATACTGTAAATCAGTGGAAAAGGATTAAGATTGATGAGTTTTATGCAGACAGAAAATCCCTAGTTGTTCCGTAGAGGATTTTGTTTCTCAGTTCTTCGATTTGATTTGATGAGATGTCGTTTTCAGAGGTCGAGGTTCTTAATAAATAAATAGTTAGCGAAACAAATTCATATAGGACCCTAGTTTCTCCCAATCCGATCCAATCGTTTGCATAACTTTTTATTTTTTAGTCAAATGGAAGGGGGACCTATACAATTTTATGCTTTCTTTCAAAAAAAATAGTAAGCGCAACAGTTCCGTAGGTCCTCGCTAGTTCGCTTATTAAACGACTATGGAAGTAGACGCACATTAAAACCCAACTAGAATGCATGTCTACTGCATTCAAAATACACAATTTTACTAACCACTCGTTTTTTGTGAGTTCATTTCATTTTCACGAATGGAAGGGTTCTTCATTTTTATGCCGTGTACAAACGACTAATTGAGACATGAATGGGCTGATCAGACTTCCTCTTTTATGACGAAATGTCCTCTTTTTATCTAAAAAACTAAATTTCCAGTATATTTTTGAAAAAAAAAAAACTGCAATTTGTCTTTGTTACGTGTTCTGCGACGTTACCAATGAATTGCCTTTTGTTTTTTATTCATTTATTAATATTTATATTTTATTAAAAATTCAAAATTTAATACTTAATTTAGGACGGAGGTATTATATACCTGCAACACCAGCAAAAACTCTCGTTTTCCTAGCCACTGCCACCAGTGGTCCCAGATTGAGGGGAAAAGCACCAATTTAGGCGCTTTTTGAAACAAAAAGGGGGGAAAAGGGAAAAGCTTTAAAAAATGGGAAAAATACAAAATCTCTATAAAACGTAAAATGTTTAAAAATAAAATTAAAAAATTCGAAACATTTCAAAAAAAAAAATTGTTCATATTAAACATGAAGGAACACAGCCCATCGAACGTCTACGTAGGACTTTTTGTACATCTGAATGCATTCACTCGTTTTGATATTTTGTCTACTATAACATGTGTATTTTTATGTGATATGTTTTTTTAAGCTTGTTAGTAAGAACAGTTACAATTTTTAAAGTTTCCCTTTAAAAACAAATGCTAATTTCACTTAGGGGAAAAAAGGGGGATTTTTTTTTTGGAATTTAGGGGAAAACTTAAGCTTTTACTGATAACAAAAAAGGGGAAAAATTTCTTCAAAGTCTGAGAACACTGAATGACAGTTAAAATTCTTTTTTCTTTTCTCTATCTCAAGATCCCAACCCACTGAACTGCATTGACTTTTGGAGGCGTTCATTGGGTAGTGTTTTGAACGCCTGCGTTCAGTGCTATTACTTTTTTTTTGTATGTTTATGTTAGCTGTCCGCTACGTTCCTCTTCCTGGGATTTTTCAGTTTATTTGTCGACAGCACAAAACTACAAAAAAAAAAACACAAACTCAGAAATTTTCTGCATCTTTCTGGTGTGAACACGACCTAAAATATATGAATGATGAAGGTAAATTTTCACTCCTCTCCAAAAAGTACTATGAAATAGAAAACTTCACTTTTTATGAATTATGAGAAGCAAAATGTGTATTGACTTATTGGAAGATATTCATCCCTTTCCAACCACAGTAAGTTATTGCTATATAACCAAATTCTGAAGCCAGTATGGAACTACGGGCTCCAGTTGTGGGCATAACCACGCCAAACGAGTTTCTAAAAAATGTAGGTCTTTCAAAATATATTAAAAAGTAACATAGTCATAGTCAATGCACCTTGGTACACAACGCTTATGTACATAGAGATCTAAATAGAAGTAGTTTAAAAAGAAGCTAAACAAGTTGCTTAAATGCACAGAAGTAAGCTTCTCAACCACGTCAGCTTAGAAACAACCGAATTATTAAATAAAGGCAACGTAAACAGGAGATTAAGGCGGATTAAACCTTTTGATATGTAAAAATTATCTCAGTCAAAGAAAATCCGTTATATTTTCTAGCAAAAAAGTTCAGAAATTCGACAAGCGAGGGATTTTTCGTTTAAGAGTTTTCTAATACATAATTCATAAATAAATTGCCAATTAATCTCGTTCGGTATGGCAAACGTCTGTGCCCTCGGGAGGTGTCTTAGATCAGTTTAAACGAAGCATCTCTCGCGTGCCTCTACTATCTCTGGAATGCCTTTCGATGATTTTCCCTTCCAGTCAACCTCCAAACAGGAATAAAAAAAAAGTTTAGTATTTTGTTCATGACAATTGTAATAGTTTTCAATTTGGCAAATAACATCAGACTTGGAATAAAATAAGGACAGCCGTCGAATTTAAACAATTAAACAATGCTTGAAAATTATACATATTTCAAAGATCCATGAATTCATCTGCTGACTTTTTTTGAATGTTCTTCGGGCACCCTTCTAATGGAAAATGTCATCCGTGCCTAGGGTGACCAGATCCCAACAAAAAGAGAACGCCTTTAAAAATCTCAAATGAAAAATTGAAGAACAAAAAACAACAACCAAAATAACAAAATATATATGTATTCATTAAAACAAACAATAAATATTAATTTTAACAAATTCAAAATTGCAAAAGAATTTGAGTGGGTGTGTTCAGACGTTTGTTAAAAATAAAACAAAAGATGGTGTTTTGTTCAGAAGTGAATGAGTTCGGGTACAAATATATTTTAGGTCGTCTTCACACAATAAAGATGCAGAAAATTTCTGAATTAGTGTTGAAAAAAGTTTAAGTTGTTGTTTGTGGGTGTCGAAAAATTCCGTAAACCCAGAAATCCCAAAAGGAGGATGTCTGGTCAGCTTATCCATACCACCAAATTTTTGTACACCTACCATTGTCGCACTGTATTTAAGGAAAAAAACTATTTTATAAGTGCGAAAAACTTAGTATTCTCTTAAGGAAACATCTGAAATTGCTATAAATTTCCAAACCGCTTTCCTAGAAATCATTTTTCACGCTGAAATGTCAAAAAATTAATGCTACTGACAGTAAAAACCACGTGAAATAGCTGTGGAGAGATTTTAGTATCGCCATCTACAACTCAGTTTTGTTAGCGCTTTTTTTCCACTCGAACTGCGCACTGCCTAGTGAAATTTTCATGTGGAAAGTTCATTTCGACATTTCGCAGTGAAAATTTTGTATGGAAAATTGAAACTCACGTGAGATCCGTACCAGCCTTTAAGTTTTGAAATTCGACCGTCGATGGACTTTTTTTCACCCAAAAGTGACCAATCAGGTTTTTAAGGAAAGGTTTCCGACGTTCACTGTTGTATTGAACGGACATTCCACGGGCAAGTCTGAAATCACTTTCCTCTTTTTTTCTGAGGGTTGTCAACAGTGAACATCTGTCACTGAGAGTAGGTCATTTACCCGCATCACTGCTCTTCCACCTTTCCCTAAACCAAATAAAAAACTTGTACAAAGAACTGCAAGTCGTATCCATTGAAATTAGATCACTACTCACCTTCAACGCGATCTATAGCTATATACTTGTTGAGCATAAATACTGGTGCACACCACCATCATACTATTCCAACTTTTCCTCCTGCCACAGAAGTCAAACACAAGTGCCTTGCTATTTCAATGCGTTTTGAAATCTGAAAACTTCTTCATATGTAGACATCTTGCGTTGCACACTTGTGTTCCCCCTCCTCCTGATGTTTACAATTAGTTTCCACACTTTGCTGGAGAGGTAACTTTGTGATGATTTTAATTATTCATCGCATCCTCCGGTTCAAAGGTTCCCTGATTAAAATGTAATTTCAATTTGTGCATCGTAACGAACAGTGAACAGAAATAACACTCAAGCTAATTTATGGGGAAACTTTGAACTCGTCCTTGATAGAGGAAAATTAATTAGAATTTCGAAAGCCCATTGCTATGGTCAAAGCAATCCGCATCGAGAGATACTCCCACGCAACTGACGTGGGTTTTCAGGTCAATGGATATTCAATTATTCATCCCAGATCTAACTCATAAGGAGCAGATGTGCTTTTATTATAGGGGCTTAATAAAATTGTCCAACTTGAAGCAATTCTATCCGACGAGGTGCACGTAATACCAATTTGTTCTTGTTGTTATATCATTCGATGAAATTCGCCTATGGGAAATTTCCCTCCCATGGGAAATTGTCAGCGCATTAGTTGACAGTCCTTGCTTTCACCAACAAAAGTAATAAATCATTATGTTGACTTTCTGGCAGTGATAAGGCGAATTCCACCACATGGCTTCCTATCTCTTTAGTTTGTGACGTCAAAGGTTTCAAACGAAAAATAATAAATGTAAACAAACCGCAGGAAGGTTGCTATCCCATGTTTTCTACAGATATATATAAACATAAAAAAAAACATTAAGAACTGTTCAAACTTCCAAGACGACTCGACTGTGTATGATTCACACGCCTGGGATCTGTTTGAGCAAAAGTAAACAAAGAATCGTTTTAATTACCGATCACGTACCAGCGGTATAATAAAATCTCTGCGATAATGGGCGTTCATTTTAAGACCAGATAGTTAAGGGCGCTCCACGCTCACATTCGTATCTTAGCGACTTACCTCACCCGCAGCGAAGTTGGCAACATACGAGCAGAAACAAAATGTCACTTTCGTAGAATACGCTATCTTATCGCATAATTGGCATTGGCATATCCAAGCGGTTTGAAGTGGAATTTTCGCGATTTTCGTACGTGGAAAATGGGGTATTTTGAGAGATTGTAGTTTCACTTGAGATTAGAAGTCTCTTAGTATAGTTTAAAGAGTAAGAGGCGGTATGTCACGTTACTGCACATTGTTTAGTTGATAAATTTGAAGGGGCCTTTTTAACGTTCAACTTGTGTATTTTGTAGGTCACAATAAGCAATTTTGTATAGAAAATTGCTCCTTTGTGAGTTCGAAAAAATTAGCCTGGACACTAAAAATGATTATAAGTATCGCGGAATGACTTTACTTAAGATGGGAGCTTTGCGCCTTACACATGACTCGTATGTAAATCGTACTTCTACTCATGGTTGAGTGTGGCAAGTCAAAAATATGCGCAAATCAGGGGTCAAATCGTCACTTCCGTTAACGAGCTATACGTTCAGCGGAATTAAGTTGCTTTTACATGTGAAACAAAAACAAAATCTGCGGTCAAATGGGGCGTCTCTAGAAAAAGTGCTGCCAATTTGAAAAAATAACCCCTAACAAAAATCTTTTAATACGGTTTGAACCAACGCTTCATCCCTTCTTTTCCACTGCGCCACCTCTCGCGAACGTCTGACAAGCATCCGAGAGTATAACTGTCTTTAGAGCTTCTCAATTAGCCGTTTGGAATCGGCATAAAATTGTTGATCCCTTCCATTCGTTCCAAAAATGAAACTCACACAAAAACGAATGGCTGTGAGAAGCTAGGCCTTGGGTCCCCACGGACCTGTTGCGCCAAATATTATTATACTTGGGGGACAGCCCTTGTTTGAACAGAAGTTACATGAGTGCTGCCTTTTGGCAAACAAATAAAACTTTTGCATTGAGTGTTATTTATTTTGAAGCGAAATAAAAGGTCTGCTCCCTCAAAGCTTACGAATTTGTATGAATTTTTACTCAATGCCGTTCCTTAGCTCGAAAAATTCGTAAAAGAGAGCGGCTTCGAGAGAGCTACTCCTCCACTGAGAGTGCTATGAGTTTATACTTGAAAAATTTAAAAATATTTAAAAGCTGTCAGCCGCCTGACTATGGACAGATGATTTGAAATTTCCAATCCTATTTGTCATACACGTGCGACGAGTATGTTTTGATTTCCTGCGTATAAAAATGGTATCAACAGGCGGCAAAATAAACATATATTAAATGTTCTCAAGATTCTTTTCGCTGGTCAGTCGTTATGAGTGTCACTATTTCCTCTTCTCGAATGCTTCTAGTTCAATCTGTACAAGCTCTTCCACATTCTCGAATTCATCAAAAAGAAGTTCGATTAATTCCGAATCACTTTCATTGCTGGGTGAATCAACTAATGGTTATTTTTAATAAATTAGAAAATTCTTCGCGTTAATCACACATTATAAAGACTTTCCTGTACCACTTTTTGAATTTTTGTCATTTTACAAAGATTGCTACAAAAGCGTTCCCTAACTTTTGAGTAGAGACTTACTCTCTTTCTCTCTCTCTCGCTTTCTGAGAGAATTTATCTCCACTACTCCCATTTTGACAGTCTTTTCCATTCTTTTCTTACTACAAAAGTAAAAGAACAAACATAAAGGGTGTTTTTTGAAAAGAATCAATTTTAAATTAAAATTTTCACCATTTCAATCAAAGTAAACAGGTACCGAACAATAGGTTCTACCTCTTTTGATGCTCTCTCTTAGCATTGATTTGTAGCTCTCGGTTTTGGCTGCATGTTGCGTGTCCCTGTCAACCGCCACTACTCTTCACATCAGAAGTGGCTTCGTTGTGATCACCTTTACTAAAACCCAGCAGATCGGTGGTGTCTGGTGAAACTCTCCTGATGGCAATGCTGTCATTTTTCCTCTGTTGTTGTACTTGCTAAGAGGTTAAGATCATCAAAAGTTCATGCGACATTACAATCAACGTACAATCTTTTTTATTGATAAGTATACAAAGGTGTGAGTTCATTTCCTCATTTCCTCTACCCCCACCTGTTTTCAGGGGAGATACAAAAAGAACTCAATCCGAAAGGATTAATATGCTTTCCGTTGATATATGATCGGAAAATAAATTTTTATTGATACCCTCACAAGATTTATAACCCTCTTCCTGGGGCGAAATAATGACGACCATAATGTACAGACAAAGGTAGATGTAGGACTATTAAAAGTATCGCGCATATCCAGTGTATATGGTGATCCTTGATTCGTAGGTGAATAATTTATCTTCAAACGCAAGACACGCAGTCGAACAAAAAGGTGGCAGGGTCAAATTAATCATCCACCCGGGACGGTATAATGCAGACGGGTGAGGAATACTACCATAAAATATTCACACACCCCATCAGGGGCGCACATCAAGAGGTCAGGGTTAAGGAAGTCAAATCCTGGAAAAAAATGCCAACCACAAAGTGTGCAAAGGACAAGACTTCAATTTGCATAACATACGAGTTTTCGAAGGATTGCGGAGGAAGAGCAGTGTGTTCTGACAGGAAATGAAAGGATAAATGAAACGATTTTTTATGGTTTCCATGAAACAATAAAGGATGAGGAAATTCCGTATGCAAAAGGGAAGATGAATAATTCTGTTCGGCGAATGAAATAAGCGACTTGTTGGAGAGTGTGGACTTATAGCTCCAGGCAGATGCTGTAAGAATGCTCTAAACGGGCGCACGTCTTTATTCATTCAATTGTTTTCAATATACCACTTATCTATTAAAAGGGTTTGTTGGTGTAGGACGTTTCCCTTCTCAACTCTCGAACTTCTGTCACTTATACTCTTAATCACCAAGGGCAATACTCACATGGGTTAAGGAGAGATTTCAGACTCGATCGAAAGGTCTCCTAGGTCTACCTAGAGTACGCCTGCCTAATGGCACAGATTCCATTGCACGCCATGGAATTCGCTTTGGGGATACACGGTTAAAGCGACCAAACCACCGAAAGCGTTTCCCGGAGAAGTAGCTGCGCAACAATGAGTACCTACCTCTCACATTCTGATGTTTCTTATACAATGCATAACGAAGGAATACCATTTCAGCAGTTTCCTGTTGAGATCTTATTCTATCGGTCATTGCCAAATCTGATGAGCTTAGGTAAGAGTTGCAACAAACTAGATTCACTCCTCCTGATAACAATCTCAAAACTGCCCCAATCCTATACAAAAACACGTATTGTCCCTTTCATCACTCGTGAATAACACCCTGAGGTACTGAGATCTGAGACTCCTCCACATGTTTCCATCGAATCAAGTCGTTTTCGTGGAAACTCCAGTCGTTGGGAGGTTGAAACAAACACACCTTTTGCAATATTCAGCAAATTCAGCAGAATAGCTGACCGAACAAATGTCACAAATCACAACTTGAAATCGTTTTCCACATTTAATTCCAATTAATTGATGGGCTAATATTATTTTTAAATGCACTGAACTCATTTTATTTGTTATTTAATGCGATCGAAAATTGTTACCAACAAAATATGCACCGAAATTTAACAACTAGTGTCTCACAGCTGATTGAAACGTCAAACGAAAACTAGTTGGTGTTCGGTGTGAATGCATCGACTAGTTTTCGACGACAACACGATTTTTGGATCGGTGTGAAAAGGGTAAAACACTGAATTGTTTTAATTCATTTATTAAAATTATTATTAACAATTTACAATTACACTTTTTAATCAAAACATGATGCGCGGTAGCCAACTGCACTAGACCCAGCACAACTTTCTGTGGCACAATCCAAAAATGAATTTACTCTATAGCCCACTGAACTGCATTCACTTTTTGGAAGTGTTCCTAAAGTATGTGTTCATTGGGAAGTGTTTTTAACGTATGCGTTCAGCTCTATAGATTGTTTCGCAAAGCCCATCCATTCACAGATGGGCTATCTTTGTGGTTCAAACGTCAGAAAAATTTGTAGGATAATAAAGCTGGTTTATATAAAGCCCTGAGAAAGTGTTTTGTTCAAATACAAATTGTTAAAAAGCGCCACAATTCCCATTACTTTAACTTTTCCGCAGAGCTGTTACCAAATACGTTTGATAAACATAATTTTTCAACCCTACAATCCTTTTATCTTGTTTTTTGCACATTATTATATACTTTTCAGTATTTTTTTAACTTTCTCAATTACGTAGTGTAAAAAGTTTCGAACTCGAGATGTTCATCAATTCTGACATTACGGTGATAGAGGAACTCAAAAAAGTGGGTCCGGTCCGTCTGTCCGTATGCTCCCGAGCCTAAAACGGTTGCCCGGATTTGGTTAAACTTCGGTTTTGTTTAGCTGTGGGCGGTTTTTTTTGTTTGTTTTCCAGCTAACCTCACTATTAATGGTACTTCCCATATAACATTTTCATACCAGTTTGATTTGTTCGAAAACGGCTCTAACGATTTCAACCAAAATTGATATTTGAGCTTAAGTAGATGGGGTTTCCATGACTGCATTTTTGGCTAGCAAATCTAATAACGGTACTTTGGAAATATCTCGAAAACGGTCCATACGATTGTAACAAAGATTCATTTCTAAGGTAATATGGTCATTTCTAACTGAAAAGCAAACTCAGTTTTTGTCTATATTGTCGTTCAATGGATTTTTGAAAAGAGAAAATTTTTTAAATTTTCGTTTTCTTTAGTTTAATGGTAAACGGCAATAAGGATTCTGACCAAAATGCATACTTAGAGTAAAATTGATGTTTTCAAAATTATTGCGTCCTTAATTTTCAATTCGAATTACCGAAATTGCTAATTTAAAAAAAAAAAAACTGAGATAAGATCTCGAAAACCCCAATTTCGATTTCGATAAAACTTTACAAGCGAAGTAATGCTTACATTTCAAACAGTATCTGATACTTAGTTTTCACATAAATAGTTAAGCAATAGTATTTTTCAAAGAAGATTTTTAGCGAAGAAGAAGACTTCGAGATTTGTACAAAAAATTGAAGCTGGGGTATGGTTTAAGTTGATTAAAAAAACTTAAAAATATCTATCTTCAAGTTTATTTCAACATTTCTTGGTCTATAGCGACACTTGCCTACTTAAGGATTAAATATACCTCCACACAGTTCACAGTCTGTAATGTACCTATCCCTATCCTTAACTTTTCACAGCCCTCATTCCAAAAGTTTTGTTTGTACAAAGTCCCATTTGCATATTTATCTTTCCACAAACGTATAATTACTAGTCTGTGTTGTATTTCTCACTTTTACTCTCTCTCTCTTCTCTCTCTCTCTCTCTCCATTCAATCGCCAATCTGTTTTACACCCTTTGCCTGGTTTATAAGATCCTCCCTTCAGAGATTTCCTAAGGAAATTAGAAATTCATGTTCCTTTAACAAATCGTCGACTATGCTAATGTCTCGTTTCGGAATTTAATTTCCCATGGCGCCCTTAGGCAGGAATATTAAACAGCCCACCCACAGCCGCCAGATGTGCGCTGATGGTCACCCAAAATAAGTTAAAACGATTCGACAGCAGCAGGAACCCGAAATGGTGAGGATTTCGTGGTGGCATCGCACAATCTCTGTGGTCACCGATGGAATGGAACTTAATTTCATGTTTCTGGTCCGGAGAAGTTCTCCGCACGATGCGCCCAGATTTCATCAAATAAACTCTCTCATTCGGAATAAACGTGGGGATTGAAAAGGAAAATCCCCCGCCGGGACAGGCAAAACTGATTCACTGCGAAAGGCTTTGAGTTGTTGACAGAGTTGCAGGTGAATTTCCAAAGGGAATTGTGCAATTTTTTCCAATTGAACACAGGCGTTTTTGACTTTGGTAGGCCGACCCCGAAGGCCATCTGTTCGGTGTTTTAAACCGCCCAAAATTTACGGCTCTTTTAAATACATTTTATGGTGCAATCAGTGAGGTAATTTTTTTTATTGCAGAATAATTTACAAGCTGTAAGTTTTATTCGAGGGAGATTTAAAAAGGCAAATTTTCCCCCATTTACAACTTGTCTCGCATGTAATGACAGGAAGGAAGGACTTGGTTTGCCCGACCAAAAACAATTGAAAAATGGAACGCCTAATCTCCCTTCTGCATAAACTTTTCCTCTGGTAGCTGCTTTTGTGGCAAAAAGTTGTTCGGTCGACATGGGTTTGATGTTTTTATATATAGGTTTGCGTACTATATTTATAAATTGAGGTTATCCTATACGCCTTTTTTAAACTTTCTAAAGTATCACGCACGTAAAGGACCCTAGCTTTTCATTTTATGGGACGAGTGGAATTGAATGGAAAACGGTTTTTGAAGACTTTCATAAATTTATAGCATCAACTGTGAAGAATTTTATGGAATCTGTGTCTGAAATTTCAGACACCATTTGACAGTTGTTGTCAAGTGTTGACATATCGCCAACTGCATGCAACGCTAGAATTAAAACTTCATCTCACCATTTAATCAGAATCCCTCTTCCATAAAAACAATTCCCATGAATGAAATCCTCTTTACTGCAAGCTCCAAAGGCTATGGGATTTTATCTTCACGTAAGTAGTTTTAAATTGAAAAGTTTCCCCGTCGCTGTCGCCTCTTATCTGTGAACAGGGTTCGGTGAGCGTTAGAGAACAGATACCTATTTGGTTCATATCCTTGGCAAGTCTTCAGTGGAAGTTTTGAACAGCTCTTTGAACATGGAATCCGATGGAAAAGTTTTCGCCATCCTTCAGATGGATTTTCTGCATATTGGGTAGCAATGCAATTATCGGTGTAAACTTTTTAGCGAAAGTAAAATTGCTACACCTCTATCCCAATGCCTTCCGGATGTAGTTTTGTCTCTTTCAATTTAATAGAAGGGCAATTGCGAACAATACTGTTTGCCAAAGAGACGTTTCTCTTTCAGGGTGGTGATTGCAGAGACTCTGAGATTCACTTTTATTATATTACATTTTTGAAAGAAATTGTTCCAAGTTGTTCCAAAAAATGAAAAGTGTACCAATCTTTTGGAGTAGTGATGACAACGATGACATGAGAAAACCTGAGCTTATTTGCATACGGAAACAGATAAGGACAAAATCCAATCCCTTAGATCTACCGGATACAAAGTTAGCACAAGAAAAAAATTCATTTAAAAAAATCAATTTAATCAAGTGCTTTCAGATTGAATTCAGTTCCTCGTTGGTTATGTTTACCCTAGAAAATAATCCAATTTAGTCTAGTCTAAATTACCAATTAAAGAATATTTACATTTTCAGCCGTCGTTCACTACTTGTCAGTCTCTTGTAAACGACCAATATCGTCGTTTTTTTCTTGTCGTTTTGTGTCGTTCAACGCTTTACAGAATGGCAGTGAAGTTTCTCACATGACGTTCGTCGTACGCCAATAGGTTCCACGTGACGTTCAGTGACAACTTGCGTTCAACGACTCAAAAACGCCTCACGTAATTCCAAATTCAAATTGGCGTTTCTTAAATCGTCATAAACGCCACTCGGAATAAGGGTGATTATGTCAATACGAGTAGATGATGTTTACGGATTAAGTCAATTAAAGGGGTTTCACCAATTTATTATTAAATTACAGAAAAGCCATCCTATATTTGATAAAAGAGTCGAATTTCACCCATTTTCAAAAAGATGAGTCCGGAGTCCGGGCTGTCAAAAAGGAATCGAAATGACTCTTAATCGTCCCGAAGGTAACGCTGGTTGGTATAGTTGGTATAGTTCTTATAGCTACCATTTGCGATCTGCTTTGTTTGTATTCGTCTTGAAGTAAATCCGGATCGAAAAAAAACAAAACTCTCCAGTTAGCCGGGTCCTTCAGTTGCGCACCCCAATCTGGATGAGGTCGTTGTTTACTGTCTCGATTACGTAATAAGAGAAAGACATTGTACTCGTACGAAATTTTGAACTCGAGATTTTAATCAATTCTGACATTACGATGATAGAGGAATTTAAAAAAGTCGCAAAAGTCTGTATGTCCGTCTGTGGGGAGGCCTACTGCCTAAACGCCTGCCTGCATTTTGTTCAAGTTTCGGATTTGGAGTTTGGGGCCGTTCTTTTTTTCAAGGTAGCCCGAATATTAATGGTACCTACTTCCCATGCAGTTTGATTTGTTCGAAAACGACTCTAAAGCTATGTTCACACGATTGCCAGATCTGCCAATATTGTCATGTCTGCAAATGAAAAAATTGTCCCAAATGTCTGCCAGCCGTGTGAACTATCAATTTTGTCTACCAATATTTTCAGAAAACTCATTGTCAGATAATTGTCAGACCGCCATCTGACAATGAAATTGTCAGGTATCTGCCAATCGTCTGAACACCCAATTTTGTCATTTTCAGACCATTGCCAGACGCTAAGGAGATTTACAGACTCATTTGCTATTTGCAGATGTGCTGTGGTTACGACATCTGCAAATATTTCATTTGTAGACAAATATTTTTCATATTTGAACGAACAAAACGAAGTTTTGGTATAATTTTCTTTGCATTTCTGTGTAGATTGGTGAGAAATGTGTGAATTAAATAATTTCAAATATGTTTGTGGACGAAGAAGTCGATATAGGAACGGAAAGGAGTTGTAAGAAGAAATTTTACAACCCTTTCCTTTTTTAATGATTCTTCTAAAAGGATCTAGAAATATTTATGATCCTTTTCAATCACTTTTTTTTTGTAGGTATGCACATTTAGCATTTTCAGATCATTTGCAGCTCATTGCTATATCATTTGTAGACCTGACAATATTGGATATTGGAGCTTGAGTAGATGGGGTTACCATGACTGCATACCCAGATTTGGTCAAAAAAATCAAATAACGGTACTATTGAAATTTTGACATATCTATCTCGAAAACGTTCCATACGATTGTAACAAAAAATTAATTTCTAAGGTAAACATTTCTAATAGCAAAAACTCAGTTTTTGTCTATATTTTCGTGCAATGGATTTTTGAAAATTGGGTTTTCTTTAGTTTACCTGAAACCGGCGATAACCATTTAGACCAAAATGCATACTTCCAGTAAAATTAATGTTTTCAAAAGTATTGTGTCATTAATTTTCAATTCGATTCACCGAAAACGCTGATTTGAAAAAACTGCTCATATCTCGAAAACCCCAATTTCGATAAATCTGCTTACATCCCGCTCAATAACTTATACTCAGTTTTCAGCTTAATAATTAAGCAATAGTATTCTTAAAACTAAAAATTTGCAATATTTGCTGCGTGATTTTACAAAAACCGCTCTAAAGATTTTGAAAGGTAATTTAACTATTCCAAGGTGTGAGAGCTTTTAAAATAGTACAGTAGGCGCTTATAACTCTCCAACCAGAACTTGCGAAAATTGCACGGTACCGAGAGCTTCAACTTTTAAAAACTCACATCGCTATAAATGTACTGCCCACTGTCATATTTTCATTTGCGGCATCATCCTTACCACTTTAAAATGATAATAACTATCCGGTGTGTTTTCAGCTTTATGCACAATATTTGAAGCCCATATTATGGCCACAAAGTTAAAATGGGAACCTCATCAGCCACCTGGAAGAGACCCAATAACTCGTCGATTTTTTATTCGCAGCGAAATCAACCTTCGCCCACAGGCAAAAGAACATCCTCACAGGTCACAGGTATTTTTTCATTTTCCCAACGTTCTCTTGTCTTTATCGATTTTTGATTCCCATTCTGTACGATTGCGAAAATCATTTGTAACAACATCGCTGTGCAACACCCTCGGGCATATGAAAAAACAATAACTTACCGCTTTCGTTACATAAGAGAGGGAGATGCTGCCTACATCCGGTACGTGTAACATTATCTTCCCCCAAGTATGTGTGGGGAAACCAGCACCAGCCGCACGTACATACACCGAGAATAGGATCATTAACTTAAATCTCACTCCTGGCAGTAATGTTTGAGGCAACAGTGCGTATCACTGTTATAGGCTGCGTGAGGATAATTCAGTATCACCAAATACCCGCAATGATTGTTCGTTGATGGGTAATTTGAGCGAAAAGTTAGCAAGGAGTCTCCTATCTACAGAAATGTTTAGAGCGCCCTTGAGTTGCCAAATTACGGCTCGAAGTGGTTAAGAAAACAACGGTCTACCAATATAACTTGCGTCTCTATGTCGTCCTCAGTTGGACAACAGTCGCGGTTTTATGAGGTGAAAGGTTATACCCAGACAGAACTGCCTTTCAACAGAGCCGCATGCGATTCAATTGAAGTACCATTTCCAAGGGGATAACATCCCCATTCAAGTGCCTGCGCCAGTGATGCAAATCGACTTTTCTCAATTGTACTAAAAACTAAAAAGAAATAGTACTAAAATACAAAATAGTACACAATTTTTAAATATCCTATAACGTAAATAGGCGTGTTTTTTTAAGCTTAGCTATGATTTTTTATTGCTTGAATACAATACTAGGAGTGTTTTTTGAGCTTCGATCTCAGCAACTACGCTCTAGTTCACACTTCGAGGACTAACAATAGATGTTGTTGTAATTGCGTGCTGAAAATCCTACTTTACTTTGCCTTGCTGAGATATTTTATTGAATCTATCTGCCATTTTATTCACTCCGAGTGTAAACTAGGTTAAAGTTCATTTTGCACCCTAATCCGTATTTGTTAAACCCGGTGGTTTAAATTTACATTTATTATACACTTAAAAACACGCATTAAACCCGCTGGATAAAGATGTATTCAAACGTGGATTTAAAACAGTTAAAAACGACTTTAGCCTGTCTTAAACCTACGTAGCATAAAATTTCACGTAAAATGATATTATTTTTGTCAATTGGAAATTGATTTGATTTTCTGTGGCCGAGTTTCATTTTGTTTGTATTGATTATGAATTTAGCGTCCAAAATGTCTCTTATTTTAGCCGGACACATTTCTTAAAATCCAAGACATCTCCTAATCTGGCGCAAACAGTCAATGATTCACCATCGGCTGTTGAATCAGCTCTTAAATTTGTCTTCTGGCTAGGAAGACATCAACATGTCATCCACTGCATAAATTAAATCGATTTTTTGAGCTTCTTACTACATTTGACATTCTATTTCACTTTTACTTATTTCCTGAACGAAGAAATGTCAATATTATGAGATTAAGTTTTAACCCGAGTAAAAACACTTAAACTGGTATCCGCAGTGCAGTTTAAATTCAATCGGATTAAACGCCGACATGTTAAAAAAATTAGTTTATGTTCGGGCTTAATTTTTGCAGTGAATAATAGGGCCGCAAGTGAAATAACCTCAAATATGTTCGATTTATTTCAAAAATTGAAAATAGTACAAATAGTACTCAAAATTGAGAAGTGGTATACTTGATGCGTACTGGGGAAAGTCGAATAGTACAGAAATCAGTCAACAGTGACAACAGTCTCAACGACTACCATCAATCGTAGTGCACTCTTGACTTCTAACTTATACCCTATTCCCACCGCATCGAAAACTCTTCGATCCATTCAATAAGAACACCAACTAGTTTTCGTTTTACGTTTCAATCAGCTGCGAGACACTAGTCGTGAAACTTTTGTGTAAAATATTTTGGTTACAAATTTCGATCGCATTAATTTACAAATAAAATTTATTCAGAGTGTTTAAAAATAATATAAGCCCATCAATTAAGTGTGTAAAATGATTTAAGTTGTGGGGTGTGACATTTGTTCGGTGAGCTGTTCTGCTGATAATTACAAAAGGTGTGTTTGTTTCAACAACCCAACGACTGGAAGTCGTTTTCGTGGTGTTTTCGTGGTGTTTTCGTGCAAAACGACTTTAAACGACTCCTTTTGAAAACTGATATGTATTACGTATGGCAAACATATCGCTGAAGTTTTCGATTCTTTTCGTCTCGCTGTGAATAGGGTATTACCCTCCTAAAGACAACCTCCACGTGGTTCTTGCCTGACACATTGTGCGCGCACAATGAAGTATACGCTCATTTATCAACCGTGCAATCAACCTTACGTGGTCCTGCTTATTTATCCTGCGACTCCATCTCTATATAAGCGTTTACCAAGTCTGTTATTACCCAATATTATTCACGTTATCTGTGTGTGTATAAATATACAGATTGTGCCTGTTGAGCAGATGAGAATACCAACAGCGCCCACATATATATAATACATATCCTTAAGTATTGCTCGTCTAATTTGCACTCTAACCAAAAGAGAAAGATGGATATTATTATCCCCGGGAGTATATATTATGTATAGCCTCCGGTGTCATGTGGCTTTGGACTTAAGAGCCTTGTAGATATTCTATTATTTCGCAGGCGAATAACGATGATCAAGATTAGTAGTCACCGTGCGAGAGTGTGCGGAAGACCGATAGCTTATTTCGCTAAGTGGAGTAGAATTATAAGAACTTGGTTTCCGGTCGCTACTTTTGCTATAAAAATATATGAAATTGGGTCGGGAAACTTGGGCGCTATTCAATTTTCGCATTCTTTTTCCATTTTGTCAGATTGTTTCGCAACTCATTAATTTGCCACCTGAACTTGGACGGGCGCATTAATTTTATGAGCGCCATAAAAACCCTAGCGACCTCCCTACAAATGGGGCAATGGGGCTCTGGGTGAATTGGCACAAATTCCTGCGGTAACATTTGGATCGTATACACCCCTTGTTCATTGATTGAGTTATGTTTGTTTAATGGTCGTTGGCGAGGGCGAGCGGCCAGGATCAAAGGTTTCTCATTCGTTCCTGGGGGAATGTTATTATGGGGGAAAAAGGTCGAAAGCTGTCCCCTGAAGCTAATTGAATTATATCGTCCTTCCAGTGGGGCTTATTTCGCCGAGTGTATACAGGCTTATCAGGAAATGTCGTTTTTTGTCAGTCGATGTAAAGGACCTGAAGGTGTAATTCTATTGGTGTTTTAGCTAGGGCGATTTTCTGAGAAGTGAATAGATTACTTCAGATTGGAGTGCCTTACCTCAGAAATAGCGGATTAAATCAGACGAACGCATTTGGGTATAAAATACGACCGCAAGTTGCCATAACGACTAAGTGCAATGGAGACGTGGCTTAGGGGGTCCAAGGTATTTTGAGTTTGCTTTTTAAATATGTAGAACTCAGTCCGTGGTTGTTAGCTCGGTAAACAACTTTAAACATTTTTACTCCACAATAGCATTGTGTGTCTTGCATAGCTGCCTTCTTTCTTCCAATTAAAAGGCATTTACCGTACAGAAATCTCTATACTTTTACTTTTCCCATTTGTTGAATCTTTTGGTCTTAACATTGTATTATACCACTTTTCACAGAAACCATCTGAGGTAACTTCACAATGGGCGGTATGTTCCTATATGTTTGTAAAATATGGGTGCGCCCAAAACTTTATATTTCCATCCGCACCCGCCACATATCTACACCTACAAACATCTTATAACAAAAATCAATTAAAACCACGTGGTGTAAAACATTTCGTCATTACCATTATAAACGACTTCCGTTTGTTGGTATTTCGCAGAGCTATGTATTCTTTGTGTATATCAATATCAACACTGAGCAGCATAATGTAATTCCGTGACGGCTGTAATCGCGTTGAATATTTTAATGCGAACCCTGATCCTTTTGTCGCACAACTTGAATAGCAAATGTGTACAGGAGAATTTCGACTCTCATTTATCATGAGGCCGAGGCTTTTCAATTTCTAGGTTATGCGTCTATAGAACAATCAGAAACAAGTATTCGACGCAGCTATAATTAAGTTTTCGATGGATTTGAATAAAGAAATTGAAACTTTCCTATTCACTTTCTCTGTAGGGGGTTGAGTATTTTTTTTTAAATTTTTTAATTAAATTTTTGGGGAAATGATTTCAAACTGGATCCGCCTTGGAAGCTTTGTGACTTGTTAAAAACGCACGCACTGTATTTTTTTTTTTTTTTTTCACTATATTGATTGTTATTAAGAAAATAAATTTTTTCTTTGAATGTCTATAGGCTTTCTTATGATACTTTGCCCCCTTCCAGCTATTACTTATACATAAAAGATAAATATTTCTATTTTCTTTCCTCAAGACAACTTGATGTAGGTATACTTTGTAATTATTGTTATTGCATTTTTTGTTTTTGTTAAATAAAAGCGTTGCCAGCAAAAGTTATACATTTTCTTAAAATACTCAGTCTAAGTTGAGGCACCCTGTATAAGCTCAATGTCAAAAGTAATACTAGTAATATGTATTTTTTTAATGATCTCTCAAACTAACCTCCTAATGGTATTTGGTCCAGCGAGTTCAACTTATGGTATATGTTTTCAAAGTGGTAAGTAATCAACATCATCGCTTGGGAAATCTCTATAGAGTAAATAATATAACCAAACACGTGCAACCTTCTAGTTGTTTGGTGAAGAGTAGGGTTAGGTTTGGTGCAAACACACCCAACACCAGTGAGAAAATTACGAACTCTCAGAGTTGAGCAGCAATCGCAATGTTGTGTTTATAGTGCTGATTCTGTTTCGGATAAAAAGTTTGCGACTGGTATTTTTTCCACTCACTGATTGGATTCCATCAGAAAAAAAATTCCTGGCAGACGGAATAGTAAAGAAATGAAATATCTCGGGGGAATGTTTAGGTTTTTTTTTTTTGTGGAATTGACTGAGAAACAGATCGCAAAAGGTTTTTCTAGAAAATATTTTTCTTGATAAAATAACTTTATAATTCATAAGCAACATTTTAAGACCAAGTGTTTGACATGACTTCTAGAGCGCCCTAGTTGTGCCCTGTACTGACCCCAGTTAATTTGTCGGGGCAAGAATTCAGTGCTCAGTTGCGCTCATTTGCTTGCTGTCATTCCCTTGTTTATCCTGATAAAGGTAAATATTTACAAATAAATTTGGAATTCATTTTTAACAATATACAAATTTTTCAATGTCAAAAACTGACAGACTTCAGGGCAACATATTTTGCGTTCGATATAGTAGCCGAGTTCTCAGGGTTGTGCAGGGTTTTTAACAGGTGTGAAAATCAGCTGACACTTCTCAGTGGCACTAGTGGGTTTTTCCGATCTACTTCTCAGTCAATTCCACAAAAAAAAAACTAAATCATTCCGCTGAAATATTCCATTTCTTTACTGTTCCATCTGTCTGGAATTTGTTTTCTGTTGGAATCCAATCGGTGGTGGTTAATTTGTTGTAATTGTTTTCGTAGGGCAACATTTTTCTGACACATTTTTTTTTTTTTTTTTGCTATGACCGCCTAGGCGTAAAAAAACTCATTTTCATACTGTTCCAACTTTTTCGGTTGCATTTTACGGACTGCTATAAGTTAGGTCTAACTGCTGACGAATATTTTAATGCTAAATGAACGCGTTAAAATAATTCATTTATATTTTGTATTTTGTTCCGAAACGGATACTTCAAACGCAATCTGAGTTCCGAACAGATTTGACTTTCGTTTCGGTGAATTTCATCCGGTGAATGAAGGAAAATTTTGAGTTTCTTTGCAAGAGTCGTTGCGATCCGTGGAGTTTGCCTATAAGGACAAAAAGCGTATGTTGATACTACTCATAGCGATTTAAGTTTTACTTAAATACCTTATAGGTTACTTTTTCTATGTCATAAACTGTCATATAAGATTTTAAGTGGAACTAAAATCGCTATGAGTAGAATCAGCAAACGGGCCTAAGAGTTTATGTGAGTCATTTGCATGACCATGTCTGAAAGTTCTTCTACATCCTGAGAGAAATGTGTCTTCAGATGATTTTATTTCTTTTTAGAAACAATGCTGAACAGTGACAAAGAAAGTCTGTAGACATTTTTATTATTTTTATTGTTGACGAAAGGCGAGTGCAATTCGAAGCGCGAATACCAAGCATTAACCGCTTTTTTTTTCATTATTGCTGTCTCCCACCAGCCGGGGAGTACTTCGACCACCATTTTGTAGTAGGACTCATGTCTTATTCAAAAACCAGCTCATTGTGCAATCGTTTTACATGCAAACACAAACCTTTGTTCTTGCGTTTGTATAAACTCGATCCAACCTCCTTTCCGTGATACGCCGTAAGAACTTGTCTAAGTTTCTCGCAATAAATGTATCTCACTGAGAATTCCCAGAGAAGGGCTACTCAAAAACTATGTCTCCCTTTACTATCCATAAAAGTTGACATTTAAAATAATATAGACGTACATACACCTTCGCCATCACAAAACTCTTCTTAGACAGAACATAAACACAGTCATAACATTTTACGGAGTAATAAAATGATTCCGGGAACAATCTTAATATGGTCTCCTGGTAGTACCACACAGCAATTATCCAAGAGATATGTCGATTGTAACCTGCCCCAAAATGACAGTCGTATGGCAGTGTTAATCGCATGGAGTGGGTGGGCTGCCTTTCGGTGGGTGTCAGCGTATACAGTATGTTTTGAAAGTTTTGTAATCGCAAGCAACTCTGGTTTTAAACTTTTATTTTTTTGCAGATTGTCCAACCAAGTTAGAAAAAATTTTCAAATGAAAAACAATTACCTACTAAACGTGGTTATGGTAGTCAAGAAGTTAACTGCAAATCATTCAGAATCAAGATCACAAAAAAGAAGAAATATAAGCAAGTATTAAATTGACAATTGCTTTCGAAGCAGGACTCAGATACCTATATATATGCAGACACTGTAGGCAGGGAGGAAAAGCGCAGTGCTCATGTTATCGACCTAAGAAAAGTCCCTACCTACATATGTTTAACGAAATATAAGAGAACGGGAAAAGGACACTTTAAACGATGATCGTATACAACTTCTATGACGTTTCGTCATCTTATTCCAATATTTCTTCGACTACCTACCACTTTTCCAGGATCTCTTTTAAGAAAGGAATACAGAAACCTTTCAAATACTATTATAAAGAAAACTAGCCTGATGCGCGTCAGTTGTTGTTACAAGTTTCTTTATTTGATAAGTGTCCGATGCATCCATCAATCGTCTTTTGACTGATTCTAGTAATTATACAAAAATAGGCGTTTTTTATCTCACCCGTATGTTTTAAACCCTAGAAATCAACCTATGAACCCTGGACTTGCGTTCCACACTGAATCGTTGCATGATATTTATAATGTAGATACAATTAGTAAGCCTACATGTAGCTAGACCCTCTTCTCTCGTAGTTTCCAGTGCCATCTTTTACATAACACTAACTATTATTTATCATTACTCATCATATCACACACATTTCTAATTCACTTTCATTTCTTTTTTTGTATTTTAATTTCAAACAAAACAGTCAATTATTTTTCATTTCTAAACCAATATTAAAGAACTAAAACAAAAACAGGTAAACTTGCTGCAACACAATGGCGAACGAGATTTGGACGTCTGTCAAGAGTTCCACCACCGCTGTCAAATGTGGATCCATCTGGTTCGTTTTGTACCTTTCCAGAGGATTGGTTGAAGAAAAAAGCCGGTAGGAATATTTTTTATTTATTTTTTAATGTTTATTTATTTAAAAACACAAAACAAAAATATCCCCTAAAGCTTTGCATGTTTTTGCATATCGCTTCGTGAGTGATAAACTCTAAGTGTTGTTAGTAATTCTGCAATAATTTATCTAAAATGTGTAACAATTGTATGAACTATGAAATAATATTTGGATTTTAATTATTTTATATATATTTAGAAGCGAATGCAGTTCCCCCAACCTCATCGGATTTGTACAAAAGTAAGTTTGGCTTTTATTTTTAAAATTGCTGTTGAGAAAATGTTCATTTTCTTTTAGTATTTTTCGTAAATGCCGTCCCGTTTGTGGTGTTTGGATTTTTGGATAATTTCTGCATGATTATGGCGGTAAGTTGGAGGAAATTTGTTTTTTTTTTACCCAAATTATATTGATGTAAGAGAGAAAATATGTCACAGGTTCTGAAAAGTATAACTCGTTGTTTCGTGAGTAGTACCTAATAGCTAAACTTGAAATACCGATCGGATTTCTAGATTTGGTAGAAATGTCTGCCTCACTTTGACGTTATAAGTTTTGTTCTATTTATATCAGTTGTGAAATAAACAATTTTTTTTTTTTTTTTGTAACGAAATTTATCGAAAGCCATTTTTATGAATTCGTACGAATTTTGCTCGATGCTGTTGTAAAAGGGAGTTTCGACGCAACAGTTAGCGACATCTAGTACCTTTTCTCAACTAAAAATGAGAATCTTATTAGGTACAAAAATTTTTTTGTGGAAAATATCATCTCATCGACGGATCCGTATTGAATACCGAGAACCAGTTAAAAAATTGATTGCATTTCTGTTGTACACAATTTTTTTTGCAGACTTTTTCCACAGTCAGCATGTTTTGTGAGTAAATTGTCATCGGCGTTGTAGTGCGCTTCAAAGTTACCATGGATGAATCTTTTCAATCTCAATTTATTTAATGACAATGATAGTTGCTCTCATTCTCTCAAAATATTTCTACCAATGAAAGGACTTAAGTTTAGATTAGACTGTATGCCAAGTGGTCATAAAATGCCAATTTCTGACAGTTCTCCTGTCAAAATATGGTCATACAATATAATGGGCATAACTCATATGCTCAAATGACCTGAATGCCACGCAGGCTGATTTTGACAGATAAAAATAGCATATAGTGTAATCGGACAATAATCACGAATGCCAACATATGTCCTTATATTATGTCCATTTGCACTTTATTGAAATTTCGTTATGGCATTGATGGCATTTTTGATGGAACAGGAATTATTTTGTTGTCATCGGTGTTTGAGTTCGTGGAGTTGTGATTTATTTTCATTTTCGTCCTCTTTTTGGTAATAAATAACAAATGCGTTAAATGACCATCAAGGCACATATAACCATGTTGGTAGTTTTGGTCATGTAGTCTAATATACAGTTTTGATAATCCTGACATTTTGTTCATTTGATAGCTAATCTGGTCATTTTCCCTTTGGCATTCATATGCGTAATTGGCATACCGTCTAATCTTAGCTTTAGTCTCAATTTGTGAAAACTGTCTCTGGTTGAACAGAGAGAATAGTAGAAAGTAATCCTATTTTAAGGGTTTGACTTGAATTATTGCACCAATTGAATTGCGTAAACATAAAAATCATTAAGCAGGGCTACTTTTCCATCCTCAAGCCAATAATTGCCCCCTAAAACAGCGGACCAAAATAATGAATATACACAATTTAAAGGCGGTGAAAGTCCTTGCAAGTTGATTTCCCAAACTAGGTATGCACATACTGAGCAGATCCCGAACAGAAGCGGCCCTCATATCCAGACACCTACTGCACCAAGACCTAGCTATTTTTTATTTATTTTGACTTTGATTTTCAGGGTGATTATATCGAGCAAATCTTCGGCACCTTTATGTGTATATCAACGATGGCAGCTGCTGGTCTCGGTAATACCATCAGTGATATTCTTGGTATCGGTAGCGCATTCTACGTCGAACGATTTTGTACGTTTGTCGGGCTTAAACCACCCGATCTGGGACCAATTCAAATGGAAATGAAAGAAAGTCGAAGAGCTGCCAACTGGGTAAGTGGTGATTTACACCTTAAATATGTAAAAATGTGCTCCTAGCAACTTTTCTTTCCTCAGGGTCGTATAATTGGCATAACGATTGGTTGTTTACTCGGAATGTTCCCGCTCCTGTTTTTCAACAATGAACCGAGCGGTGATACGACTGCTCCAAGTTCTACAACGAAGCAGGAGGAAAAACAACCTTAAAGTAATTAGTTAATGTGGTAGTCAATTTTATTTCGTTTTTAGTTTACCTCAACATGTTTGTGTTACATAAGAGTATTCATTTTTTGCAATGAAACCCTTTTTTTTTATTAGAATCTAGTGTATATTCGAAAGAATTTATAAATCGTGTTCAACAGATGTAGAAGGACATTCTTCTGACGACTCAAGGGTGATGCCTTGTTTATTTACAATTTTTTAAAACTATTACATTTTAATTACTGCTTAAATATTTAATTTCTTGTTAAGAGTGACGAATTTCTTTTAACGTACTGTAAGATATTTATTTTTTTAATGTTTGTTTGTAAAGAATTTATACTTCGAACTATATTAAAGCTAAAACTTTTGATTTTAGTAGAGGATTGTCTTTGTGTTTTATTTTGAATTAATTTTAATTTCATCTATTTTCATCTTTTCCAGATCGCGCAAGTTTTATGAAATGTCCACGAATTTCAAAGAAGAATATGTAAATAATTGTAAAATGCCTGTTACTTGTGAAGTTCAACTGGGGTGGACTTTAAATTCAAGCATGGATATCAAGACTTGTTTGTAAATTTATTGCTGAAGCCAGGTAAAATGCGAACCAATAACCGTATTAAGTAGAGTACAGCATCAAAGTGGGCCTGAAGAGTTGGTGGAGCTCCAGCGGTCCAGTTGGGTGTTGCATTTATCACTTTTGAGAAATACTTAGGCGATACTTGGCTGCAGCCAAGGGAACAAATTCAGCCCGAATAAGGCCTCTGCCGTTTTTCTGCAAGATAACTTGTTTTGAATTGTCATTTCGTCCGACATCGGATGCAGTCAAAGCAGTACTAAGTAGTAAGTAGTCTTATAAAGCGCACTCTATTTAAAAAGTGAAGGCAAAAGTAGCTTCAAGTATATTTAACCTATTATTCGAAATTACAAGCCCACAAATTTAACAAGTGCCTTATAAATTTGTCTGGAAGTACTGATCAGGCGCATATAACACAACGCGATATGTCTTACAAGTTCTTGTTCAATTTGTTTTCAATTGGTAATAAGATGAACATTGAACTTGTAACAGAAATGTGTAACTCTTGTAGAAACTCACGTTTACTACAAGTCGCGCTGTGTTATAGTCCCAAGATCAACATCTGCAATGAAACTAGTACTACTTTGGTTTCGTGTTATTGGCCTCAGGTTCTTTATTAGCGTCTGCAGGGCAGTTTCGACATTCGTGCAGACACTCAGCAGGAAATATAAACACAACTTGGCCTATCTACTGCGCCGGAAAATATAAAAAGAAAAGAATAGGTGAATTGAATTAACTTACTCATGGAATTGAGTAAGATCAAAGACCTAATTTAGCTAGGCTCCGAGCCTGAGCCTACCGAAATTGGACCTATAACTTAATTTCCTCGACACAAAAATGTTTTGTTCTGAAGCTAAAAATACCAACTTCGTTCATTCTTCTTCAAAAGAGTTAAAACTGAAAAAGTTTCTGTTTTTTCCTCCATTCTGTATGCTACAAGCTAATTGGTAATATTTCTTCTGATATTCCATATTTAGCTCTTTGCTGTTATCAACTAGCATCGGAATATTGTCTTCCGAAAAAAAACTGCCGACGCGACGCCTTAACATAAACCTGCAAGTGCATGTAGTTTTGAACCTGTAGCCTTGTGTTATAGAATTGTCCTAAAACCACGCACGTATAAATTGTTTGTGATATTTCCCCGTTTCCTCCAAATGCTTCAAAAGCCCTTTCCAAACTTGTTAAACTCATGCTTTTATTCGTTTGTTCATTGACAAAGAGAACACAAGCTCAAGCGAACTTTGAGTCAGTTTCACGCAGAGAAATGGTAATGAAAAAAAGCTGTTCGTACGGTTAGTCAGCCTGCTTATAAAATAGTAGGTACATCAACTCAGTGGAACTTCACAACAAATTTCAAAATTTAAATAAATATCAGATACAAAAACTTGTTAAATAAAAAAAAATCACGGACATTTCACAGAGCTTAAGAACTAAATCACTAAATAAGAAACATTATCTCTTAAAATCAATCTATATACTCTGTCACATTGTACCTATCTATAACAATCTATTATATCACCAAAAAAAAAAATCCAAACAAAGCACAATTTGCATTAGTTCATAACATTCACTAGGGATCACTAAACAATTTAATAAATATAAACAACTTTATATATGGTACCTACATTTTTAGTCCTTAGCAAATAAGTAAACAAAAATCTTAATTCTTCCAAAATTATTATACTATATACTAATAAATGAGTGCTCCTAATCGATGCTTAAATTGTGTTTAAAGTCCTATATATTCATGTTTAATTTGTTAGTACTTTTGTATAGAATTTATTTTATATTTGTTATTACTGTTCAAATTTATATATGCGAATGCAAATCTAGTTGAAATTTTATTCAGTGTCAAATTGGTTTCGGGTAGTTTGTTAATTTTTATAAATAAATGGAACAGTTGAATGAGACTTACACAGTGAAAGAAACATAGCTGAAATCATGCAAATTATTGTCCTCGCACAAACGTTTTAAGTTATTTACACATATTCAAAGGGCAACTCGAATGAAAAAAAAATCTATCGTTTCCACAACGATACAAAGTGAAAAAAAACATACCTATGCTTATACAATTTAAATACGGAAATTAATTATGTGGCGCAGTTGATATTGGACAGGGAAATGACTGGAATTTGTTTCCGTTGAACCTTAAGCCTAGTATCATGCACGCAGTAAATCTTAGCGACTCTTCTTCACTGCACAAATAAATACTCTATCAAATTTGATACAGGATACACCTGGTCTTTACAATTAAGTTTAGAAATAAAGTAATAAAACCCTCATAAAAGGATAACCTTTTGTTTCACATACCATACAGAGTACACTTAGTAACCGAACCTACACACGTAAGTACCTACATTTCCATCATGTCGCTTATCCGTTTTATCGGAATGACATAGTTCCACATTAGCCTGCCAAGGCGACCAGTTCTTCCATTGAATTTAAATCACAGTTGGCACGTCCAAATTCGTAAGAATGCATCAAAACTTTTGATAGCGCTTCCGTCTGGCATCTGCGCCTTAACCAAATGTTTGTTTAAACAACAATATCATAGAAATTAATAATCGCAACACAAAAATCGGCGTCCGAATATCGCCGCACATAACTATTCAGAGAATTATTGCAGTTGTAGAAATAGCCAGTACAAACAACATAAGACACAAATAATCAACAGTGACTACCACCACCATCATGGGCATTTTTTGTAGTTAAAAAAGAGGCATTTAGTTCCATTAAACATTTAATCCCATATAAAATAGTTGATCTCAACAAAATTATCTTCAATTTGACACTCCAAACGTCTAAATCGGTAAAGAAATTCAAAAGTTATAAGTACATACAAATGCAACCACAATCGCAGTCGCATGTGTCAAAATGGTTGTAGCACAGTTTGCAAGCATTTTGGAGATCGTATACCAGTCATTAGTGTAATACGCTGTAGTGGTGCAAACATATGCTAATGACAGGTTTAGTGTATACGCTAAGTCATAAAAGCAGAACTGGTATACATATTTGATACTTGCTGTGAGTTTCTGTGCGCCTGGTGTTTCTCGCGAATTTTCGGAATGAAATTTTTTTTTTAATTTCATTTTTCCTCCTTTGGAGCATGGATGTTTTTCAAAATCAAATATCTCTGGTTCTAGGCGAGCAATCAAAATGAAACAAAAACGAACATGTCGGTCGGAGGTTGTAGTTTATTGTAAAAAATATTATTTATTGAAACAGGGTGTTTAAACATTTATTAAAAATATGTCTAAGTATAGGTCTTCGCAACGAATGGCGACAAACTCAAATTGAGATCTACTGATAGAAATTTCCTTATTTTGCGTGTCGAAATGGACATCTTTTATTTACAAATGAAGCCAAATAATTCTGTTACAGGGTGTTCTTTTGTCGATGGTTGATCTGAAATACTGTAACAATTAAAAATACACATTTAGAGAAAATTAGTTCCGATGACTGTTCTGAAATTAAAATAAAACAAATCCTCTTTCACACAAAATCAAAATAGATTTTATTAGTACAGAACAGGCGATTCTGCATGACATATTCCGAGGTGATTTAGGTTGTATTTTTCATATTCCTAATTCGATTCCATTTCGTTGGAAAGGAAAGCGAGGCTCGCGATGAAACAACAAGCACTTTGGTATATAATATAATAGATTGATACCTCTGCTTTTCCGAAGATTCTTTACATTCGACGTTTGGAGAATTCTTTGTTTGGATTTCAAAGAGTGTCGCTTGCGTCTTGTCGCAGTCTGAAGCTGATAACTGGTAACTAGGGGATACAGATTTTTTTGTTGGATTGAAACTTTTCGTAGAAGACTGATCCTCCTTACACGCCTTGACGCATAAGTCGTGGATTTTTTATTTACAAATATATGTGGAAAACATAGTTTTTGGAAAATATGTGAGACGGTGCTAAGACTTTCTTTCGCATGCAAATTAAAATGATGCTACTTAATTTTGTTTGTTCTACAAAAAAAAAAGCCTAAACATAGGAAAACTGCTCGCTAAATATTAAAAATTATTCTCATAATGAATTTATATTCTTACATTGAACCTTTCGTCAATTTTTAGCGCCTAGGCTATTGAGTTCAAAACTAGGGTTGTACTTTAGATTAAATATAAAAACAAATTTGTACGAGTAGAGATGAAAATATTTGTCTTATCTATTACTGTTTATAAGAAATAACACTTTGTTTTCCATGTTTAGCTATTAAATACTCCTTCGTTTGTAATCAAAATGAACACAATAAATAAAAGAATGCAACACCAATTATATTAATCAAGCAATTATAGAATTTATGTAAACATTTACAAGAAACAATTGATATTTGGATACCTACTTCTATTTGTAGCGAAATAATAGCAGCAATAATAATCAGAGCTTTATCAAACAAACCTAAATAGGAAAATAGTAGTAGTTTAAATAGCGAAAAATATGCACTTTAATAAAATCGTTAATGTTTGTGTAAAAGACATTTTCAAGAAAAATGTAACCAATAAAAAGAAACATAGAAACTATGAGACCAATACTACATAATAGATGTTTGTTTTATTTCAACCGAAGGAAGTGTGAAGATTTACCTGCAAGAAAGTGGTAAGGACAAGCGTAACTATTAAAACAAACCATGTCAGCTCAAACTCTCGAAGACCCTCAGGTCATGGCAACTGAAAGCTTGATATGTTGTTTGAGAGACCAACAACTCGTCGATAAAGAACAAACATAATACACCGCTATTGAGTTAATCATTACTCATTTCAAGTGGGTGTTCAAACAGTTCAAGATTCCATTCGATTCGAGCAATACGTCAATGAATTTTGTGCGGTTTCTGCCATTATCAGCTCTTTCCCACTGCCTCTCAACTGTCAACCGTCTTGCACCGTGTTTACACGATCGACCATCTGCTTTCCATCTTATTTGAACGAATGAGGGACATGTTACAGATTTAAAAAGTCGTCTGGTCGATCACCATATTCTGAAGATGTCAACAAGTTTTTTAGCTTCCCTTCGGTGAGGGCTACTTACTACAATCAAGGCACTTCTTTAATTTCTACATCAGCGCAACAAACAACCACACCTGTGTACAAAAATCATTTGTCATTTATTGAAATAGATTACTCTTCAGAAAAGAAAAAGTGAAAAAAAGAAATCAATTTGCCTTCATGCACAAAACTTGGCCGCCATATTGGGAAGCGCGTTTTATGTTCGCGGCTCAGAACAAAGCACAACCAGTGTCCCACTTTACATAAACTTGAACCACATGAATGGCAGCTTAACAAGCGTATTTTCCGCATCCAGTAGCAGGTTCCACAGAATGGATTTCGTACAGTTGGTCAGATTGTCGCAAGCAAACGGTTCATCATCGTCACTGTACTCGTTCTTAAAGCTGTACCAGTGAATTTCCGGATCGTGCATCACACCGCGATGCCGTGGATTCACATTGGACTCGGCGTGGTGCAAATTGAGCAAGGATCTGTCGTTTTCATTGTTTTTCATTCGAATGCCGTCCAAATATTGCTCACGAATGTACTGCGATTCCAGCTTGCGTAGCTCCTCGTCCACATTAAACGCTATACATGTATTGTTGATGCTAGTGTCTAGTGATTCCGGACCCACGCCATCCACAACAACTGTATGGAGTATATTTTTACAACCGTCTGTTGCAACCTGATTGGTTGTTGCACTTGTAGCACTAGCACTCTCGCCACGACGATGGTTATGATGCAAGGCATTTCCTGGTATCTGGCTGGCCAAAAAGAATGCACCAGCGATTGTCATCACACTTGCCGCATAGCTAACAGCCATCACTGTGATATTGTTGAGCAGAAATTTCGCCAAAGTGAACGATGGCAAAAACTGAATGAGTTCGGTGTATGTTAACCAGCCGCGCCGGAGACCCTCACGTCGCGCGAGCGTTTTTTCCACAGATGTTAGCTTGCCGAAGAAGTTTTCGTTTGATATGTAGATATTCCAGTCCTGTAAAAGAATGATTTTCAATTAAATTAACTGAGGGGAGTATACAAAGCGAGGGGACCGACTTACAATAGCGCACAAGAATTCCAGCTCCACCTCTTTTAGTCTGTCTTCAGTCATGTTGCCGTCTTCAGCCCAGTCGCTGAGGTAGATTTCCTCATCATGTCCCGAATAAAATTTTGTTGATATCATCTGGAAAGACAGTCGCCGATCATTGTTATACATAATGATATAGCTGACAGCACAGTTTCGTTGCCACTGGGTGTTTATGGGACAATTATATTGGGGGAATTTTTTGATTGAAGATCGCTGCTCAGGAGCTGGGACTCTTCAGCAGTCTCCTCAAACAACTCTGTGACAGTAGATAAACAACCTCAGAAAATCACGGGCACTCTGGCTCCGAAGACAATACAAGCTCCGAATACCTTTGCCTCGTGATATCGCAGTATGGAGGTAGATTTGTGGCTTCGCACTTGAGTCCAGTTTGAACCCTAGAATAGACTCGCATGAAACAGTTAATGGTACGAAGAACCGCCATTTATTCACATTTTTTCATATCGAACAAAAAACTATTTCGCTAGAGACAAGAGCTGAATCGTCCCTTTCTGACCACCACTCGGAGTTACCGAAGATTAGTTTGAATCACAAACAACTCACACAAAGTAATTCCTTGTGAAACAATTTCTTCGTCGAACCAATTTGTCCACATCAGCTACATTCTGAGTTGCTATCCAATGTGTTGTGCAATATGATCGCTTTGTTGTGCCGGGGAGTGTCGCCAATAACAATTGCTCCACTGATGACGCCAAGTGCATGCAATATGACACCTGCAAACAATAAGTAGGGCAATTCATTGCGGTCATAGGATTGTGTCGTAATAGTCAATTTTACACTGTCGCGCCACATTTACACCCTTTTGTTTATGCACCTCTTTGTAGGTAATGGGAATGCCTGGCTGCTGATTCGGTTTGCCAAAGGGTGGTATCAAGTCGGATTTTTCAGACACCTTTGGAATAAGCGACTGGCAATGCATAGTTCATAAGGTTGTCGCATTCGAATCGGTAAATTCTAATATTGGACACCATTTGAATTACACTACTTTCTGGTTTAATCGACTAACCCCGCAACGACAGTAAATCTCCGTTAATTTACAAGTCCATTGTCCCGTTTAGTATGACTTCGCTAACAATTATTCTATTCCACGCATTCATTGACCAATCGCTCAATTAAGTCACATGCCACCTCCTCCGTTCAATTGGCGGCAAGCAACAAAACAAATCACTTTCACTAGCAAGTAATTCCATGCCATGCACTTGTACGTATTCTTCAATCCGTCATCGTACAAATTGCATATCCGTTCGTTTGTACCCGTTACTCGTGCCCCATATTAATGCAGCTTCCACTGGTAATACAACACCCGCAAGCGATTACATGAGCTTAGAACAAACCAACCCCCAATCAAATAGCAAATCTACACACAACAACTCACCATTGACACAATGAACAGCTCCGATGGCGTAATACGCCGCACGTAACCAGGATCTGTTGCATTCAATCGATCCAAATAGATAAGAGCCATTATCAGAGAGCATGGAGTTGCATGTACACTTCCGGCTGTGACTTTGTTCAGGCGATTCAACGAGTGACCTTTATGTGGCTCCGAGAATAGTTCCGATGCATATTCAGCTAGTGGACCACTAACTTCCATATCATCACATAAGGTGTCACCACCAAAGTACAATGACTTTCGTATCCTATCGATGAAATCGTTGTGTTGCATGACCTAAAAAAGATGTTGTTTTTTTTCCTCCGTAATCAACATGCTAGATTTTAAGAAATATGTGGATGAGTGATAAATAATACCTTTTGATTAGGTCCGCCTTTTATGACGCATTTATTGCGTCCCATTGCCATGTTTGCAGAAATTCGACTTCACAGATATGCTATTTTTGGGGAGAAATTTAATGAGTCACGATGCGATTTTCGAATGCACTCAATAGATAATTACATTCGCTATGAAAATCAAATAAAAAAATTAAAAAATAAAAATGAATTTATTAGAATTTCGGCAAAATGTAACTCTAATTTATTTTAGAACTATTCCTCGGCGTGTGTTGGTTCACTTTTGACAATCGCCCGACAAATGACACAAGTGGAAAAAAGAAAATGGTGTTGCTCTTCTAGAAGTATATGTAGGTAGATGTACTCGTTTAGTAGACTAGTACTATTTAGGCGAATTTTCGATTTCGAGCGGTTGTCCGAGTTGCCAACAGCGATTGATAAAGCAAGCACGAGAGTGCTTAGGAGGGTAGTAGAATTGAAGTTTTGTAAGAAAATTAGTACTTCTTTTAGACGGAATACTTTGGTTGATGCGTTTTCTTAATGGTAACTAAAGGAAGGATATACCGATATACGTATAGGAAAAACTTTGAAGAAATTTGAAGTGCTATATCTATCTAAGAAGAGACGTGTAGAGAAACTAAGAGGGCCCGAGCGAGGTGGGATTCCGGTACATATTATCTTTAGTAAATATCGTTCCATGTGTTCTGTTTGCACTCGAAATTACGTATCTTGTATGATAATAATTACATATCCATACATATCGTCAACACTTTTAATGGAAGTACCTATGCATAGATATAAAACGGAACTATTACCCAAATAAGTGTCATAACAATCTACTACATTGCTTGAATATTCGTCGCATTGGCAACGCTATGCGTTTTCGCTCAGTCTTCTCATTTAGCTCATTTTGACAGTTGTTTGGTCAGTTCGCAGTGGATGGGGTGTAAACAAAACTTTTCAAATAATTTAAAAGTTTCCGAAAACTAGGTATTCATTTTTAAAATGGATTTATTAACGCCGTCGAACGAAACTTGGTGCATTGATGATACACTCTTCTATCCGCTGGGTTTAATTAACCACACCACGGGGAACAAGACTGTTTTCGTTACATGGAGTGGAAAATGTATAATGAATTTTATTTTCAAAAAAGTCAGCCCAACTGCGAATCGTTGCAATAAATTCATGATAAACGTTCCCGCAGAGATTCAGGACATTGTAATCCTTGAAGTAAATACCCTGGTGCTACAAAAAAATGGTGAAGTTTGTTATTTCTCCTCCATAAAGTCAATACATCGAATTCCCTGGCTGAACAGTGGCGTTCGCTGTGTGAGTCAATCTCTGGATGGTTTTAGTTTAATAAGAGTCCTAGAGGATAACCGAATCAGATTAGAGCTTTTCAGCGATGTACCAAATGTGGGCAAGACCAAACAGGAGGCAAAAAGGACATTTGATATTAGTTTCGATGAGAAGAATCTCTTTGACAGTGATTGGAGTGACGACAGATTTTGTCTGACTTCGGTGGGAGTCACGGAAAAAAACAGAAAGTTCATGGAGCTATTAGTGGGTGGCGGCGATTTAAAGGCTTCGGAGGTGCATATATTTAGCATCTCAAACAGTTTGTTTGCCCTTTATGCTGGGGAAGAGGAAGACTACGAGATAAAGACATTGGCGCCTCAAGTTTCCCAAGTGGAACTGATAAAGTTTCTTCAGCATACAAATATGTTGTTGATGTTTCTCAATTGTGGCATCATTGAGGTGTGGTACCTGTCAGAGCTTGCATTTATAATTGAGAGGTATACATACATCAATGGCTGTGAGTTTGTGCATCACACATTTTGCGGTGAATACCTCTACTTTACCGATGAGCAGAGAGTTGGCCGATTGCAATTTGTCTGCGACGCGTCGGACCATACTTGTCGGGTAGTAGAACAATCTATAGATGCACCCGGAATGGTGGCCGTAACGTATGAGGAAGTAACGGAAAGCTTGGTCTGTCTGAGCAACAACAACATCTTCTATCATCTGTCATTCAAAGACGATCAGGAGGACGACGTGGAAACAACTGAAGACTCACAACTCTACGAGCTAACCGACGAAAAAGTCAACGAAATGATAGCTAAATCCGAGCTCATTCGTGACACTGCCTCCATGCCTGAGAAGATTGACAAGCTTATCGAGGAGGAATATCGAAAGCAGGAGCTCATTGCTGTCTGTCGTAAGAGTGCCATATACTCTGAGCTAATCACAGCTGAGATTAGCTTTTCTCAACATATACCTGAATCACAGGACAAGCTGATTTTCCCTACAGAAAATGGTATACCGTCGTTCACATACTTTGCGGTTGTTTCACTCAAAATCCTCTCCCACGAGATCTTTAGGTCTACAACGTGGAACCTGATGATCGCTTACTGCAGCCACATGTGCCTTTTGTGCATAACACCCGAGCTACTTCGTAGCAAATTCAGCGTTCTGATTCCAATTAAGAGAAATCGAAATGAACTGATCCCAGAGTTTGAGGTTCAAATGCTGGCACATGTAAATCTGGAGCAGGATTACGTCTCCATCAACATTCCAGTAAAAATAGAAACGCTTGACGCAAGTAAGCTTTTCTCACGCAATCAAGGACTGACGCCGCTCAGTAAGGAATCCGAGACATCGTTCTGCTTCAAGATGACAACACCAGAACTGCACACGAGTCTTATTCATAAAGTGTTTGGCTTTTCAAGTGATGTAATATTTGACCACGAGACAGACGTTCTCATTCAAGAACTCTATTTTCTTGGACAGAAGGTCGTTATTTTTTTCTGCGAAATAACGAAACTATTTTCGGTGCGGAGTAACGATCCAGTGGCAGTGTATTATGCGAAGTCGGTTCTTTTTAAGTATCTATACGAAAAGTGCAGCCAGACTTTGGAGGACTGTGAGGAGCTACGCAGTACACTATTGGTAAGTCGAAATGAGCGTTATCTTTACAAGACGTATACAATTAAAATATTATTTTAGGAACTGCAATGCCAAGTGGAAAAGAAATATGGAGCACTGATGGACGAGAAGTTACACTTTGCCAACTTGAAGAGGGTTTACGAAAAACTTCGAAATGATATCCCTTGGAAATTTTAAATGTTGTTTTATATCTATATAAGTTTTGCCATATTTTGTAAATATATGAACGATTTTTTACATTTTTGTATACGTACCTGATATGATAGAGAAAATGCCCTGAACCTGCTGTAAAGCTGGCGCCTTCAATCCTCGCGGGTTCGAATTTATTAAACGTTACTTGCATTTTGAAAGGAAAATGCAATTGCTGCAAATGGGAATGGTCTGGTCTCGTTTAGATTGTTAGTGGTTAAAAGCGCTGAGTTCGATTATATTCCAGAAATGACTTTTTCTACTCTTGCAGATGTGAGAACGGCCGCTAGCGACAGCGAAACGAAAATTCAATTTGATTTGATTCTATTTTCTTTTATTTAAAAAAAACCACGCGATTTGATTCAGTTTATTTCGAATTTTATTGACGAGCACCCCCACCAAATTTGTTTACTTTTTTTTAAATTCGGTTGACAGCTCAAGTTTTCACTCATTTCTTTTAAGTCTTTGACGTTATTTTGATAAATTTACAGCAAGGAAAGTTTCATTTATGGTGTGCTAGAGCTCTAGCGAAAATAGTGAAATTAAGAAAAACAGATCTCTCGTGATGCCTGATGCAGCATGTGCTATGGTAAACATGTGAGGTTGATAATTCAGCCGTTGAACTTACATATTATCGTATGCCAATAAGTTTGTATAATCTTCCCCCACACATTCGGCTACACTTGTTCTTGATGTTCATTGTGATTCTTTCGGGTGGATTTCTAGATTTTACCAATCAAATTTGGCCCCATAATAGCCATTTTACAAAATACATTTGTTCATCTGGGATTCGGAGGTGAACTCGCCGGCGAACTCGAACTCATTAACAATTTTATAAAAGACATTTTGGATCTGGCATTCACAGATGAACTCGAACGTCCCAAAGTGAAGGAAACGTCTCTTTTTTCTGAGCTGGATGTCTCAGTTGTAGACTGTGGTACCGAATCATTCCGACTCAAGAAATTAAATTGACTAAAATGAACAGAAAAAAGGTAAAGCTTCTTTGCCTCTGACAAAAAACACTCTCTAGATTTTGTGCATCTATTTAAATTTATTTTTTCATGTATACCATTTCAGCATTTCTTTGTTTGACAAGTAATCAACTTTAAATAATAGATATTATGCGATCGGCTACCTACTGCTATTTATTTTCCCCATCTTAAATGTTTATAGTTTTTTTTATTTAAATATACATTTCCATTGTACAAACATATAGATTCGCGTTGTAATTACAATTGTTTTGCTTTTTTAGTTCGGAGAAATTAATTGTTTGCCTAAACAAAACATGCATTACATTTAAAATTATGTATTTTCGTATCTACTTTCCTACAAGTTCGTTTAAAGTTTAAAATATTCACCATTTAGGAATAGTAATCTATTATAATGCAATTGATTATTTAAAATTGTTATTTATCTACAATTTAGTTGATTTTCAAAATCAAACAATAGGAAAAATATTTAAGTATTAACAATTTAATGTATAAAAGTCGTATGTGAGTCATAAGTCTTACCTGGTATTAAATTATGCTGTCGTGTTCGATAGTTTTATGCAAAGGTATGATTTTCTAATGTTGACTGTTGAATGGAACGATGAACGTTGAAAAACGACAACTAAAAGCTGGTTCCTCACAAATGTCGTTTAATTTTATTTAATGAGAGAACGAAAATGATCTTTGTCACTTTAGCCTGTTTTTTCATCTTGTTATTTTCGAAATCGATCACTGGCATTTCGTACCCCGTGATCATTTCACAGGAAATATGCCTCGCATGGGAATTTAAAATGTACTCGACGGAGATTATATATGCATTAAACATGTAATTCAAAGGAGCAAGACAAATTTCAAATACATATTTCTTATAGGGTGTGAACGTGAATGCAGACTACATAGACAACTTCAGTGAAAGCGTAAAACGTAATACAACGTAGAATAAATGCTAAACTTTCGTTTTCAACTTGTTTTTGACAGTTTGCTTTTTTTTTCATAATTTATTCATTTAAAAATATCATTCACAATGTATAGATGTTTGGGACTGTTTCATTGAACACGTTTCGAAGCAATGCAAAGCAAAGTAGTGTAGAAGAGTGCTCAATAAAATATTTGCGAGTGACATTCCTGATACAGTACTAGTATATTTTATTGTTTTGACTTTTAACATAATTCAAGGTTCTCCTATAAGCAAGCTATAGTGAATAGCGCTGAATGCAGTGTCAATGAACACATTACCAGAAAGTCACTTCTTAAATATATCCAATTAAGATTGTATTTCTAATTTATTGAATAGTTTTCCACAGTGTGCAATAAAGTGTAGACTATTTTATCGCACTGTACCAACTATTGAAACTTTCCGCCGGTCCGGTGACCATTTTTCATTGAAACCCGCCATTTGCACGTCGATAGGAATTTATTTCAACCAGGCGCCTATTTCGTAGATTTCGTCACAACATTTGGCAATGCCAATTTGTAAGTAGCAATAATAACTTTGGCAAAAAATCTGTACTGAAAAAGAAGACATATTCACTTGAAAGGAGAAGTGTTGCACATTATACGAGTAGCCGACCCAGTTTATCACCTCGTAGTAAAATAATAGGCAGAGAAAGTACATTTTATTTCTGAGTACGAATTCTCAACTGTCAGTCATCTGTCACTTTGAGACGAAATTCAGCGAAATGTTTTCAGTGGATTATGAACATTTTGAAATTTTTGAAGGCTGAACTATTTAAGGAATTGGTTTCTCAAACTGTAATTTTTAAAGTTTCTTTGAATTGCACTCACTTTCCACTTTAAGGTCGTTACTAGAAGTTGTACGTATGTTACGAAGTGCTTTTACTAAGATACAAAGTTAGTCCCCAGATTAAAAGTTATAGCAACAGTACTTCGTGTGTACTTACCTTCTTTAACAACAGCCGATGACTGTAATTTTGCAATGGAATAAACTACCAACCCATGGATCCTTCCGAGCAGAAAGAAAAGAAAACGTAACCGGTTTGATATTCAAAGGGAAACAAATGATGCCCGAGATGTACGAACAAACAAGTATTGTACAAGTGGACCACTTTAAATACATATTTCGCTTTTGTAGCAACTTGTTTCGTGTTATAGACCACCTTGGGCAAACGCTTCTGAACTATATAGTCTTTGCCAGAGGTATAAAATAACAACGTCTGGTTATGCTTTAAAACACTCCCATCGATATGAATTTGAACATTTTTGGACTACTGGAATTTTCCACTACGTTATGACTTTTGACTTACGACTTTCGAGTTTATCAATTACGCTTAAGAATATATACTTTTCATGTTAAACTCTTTTTGGTTCTCGAAATAGTATCACAAACACTTGGTTCATTTTGTTTTCTTTTACTTGCGTTGTGCAATTTTTTTCTTTTCAATTTGAATTTTCCTATTATATTCTATCTTTGAATTGCTCTTTCTTTCCGTTACACTAATAAGACAATTTTGATGCGTATCTATCCTGACTTCAAATCAAGAAAAGACTCTTTTTGTTTTTTTTTTGTTTGCTTAAATTACGACACAACTTAGTTTTTAAAACATTTTGCAACAATTTTAGAAGAGGTATAACTTTACTAACCTTTCTCTTTGTGTTTGATCTAATCATATTTTGTTGATCCTTTGTAAGTGGATGCTAGGCAATTATTTATAAAGGAGCAAACACAATGAATGTATTGTTGGGGGTATTTAGTGTAGATTTTGACATGTTCAGCATCTTCGAAACAGATTTTCGAAACATCGACACCACGTTGTTCACGGTACTTAGCAAAGCTTTCGATGTCCTGGTGGATGAGATTGGTCATTGAAAGAGGTTTTATCTAGTAACACACTCACCTCATAGGGAATGACAACATCCCCTTTCGAATACATAAACAACTGTGGGGATTGGTTCGGTTCGTTTTTCAAGTCGCTAAACGGATTAGTCTGCGAGGGTTCAGTTTTAACAAAGAGACTCTTGAATGCTGTGTAGGTTTCCTGCAAACAGATTATTTGTTAGTTCTGTAAAACTTCCTAAAGTGAAACAAATACTCACCTCAACAAACCACATAAGGCTTAACGTAAAAGTGATGAAGACCGCTGTAAGGCAATTGCATTTCTTTTTCTCTTTTCCATAGATCGCTGTGACGGCTCGATATAGACCCAACATTCGTCTCTCACCAGGTGCGGAGTCGAAAATCATTCCCCGGATCTGGATCGGATTCTGATTGTTTCTAATTGCTAACGATATGTGCTGATACAAATAGGCGCCACCATTTGAGAAAATGTGAAATATTAACGGATGCGAATCGAAATTCATGTCGTGGATCAATTTCAGGATTTTCTCCCCAATCGGCTTCATTGCGGTGCGTTTCCAGAATAGGGTCTCCACCGGTGCTGTATAGCGGACTGTTATTAAGCTGAAATAACCGTTTTCATATCAAGATTGGTATCTTAGATTTAAGCATCGCGCAAACGCAAAAGTACTTTTGAACACGTCGAATGTCAAAAGTAAGCTCTTGCAATAGAAACTGTTGTTTTTCGGTGCATTTATATTTGACAGCGATTCCTGGGGTAGGATTCTGTATGGCGAAACGATCAAACGCTTTCGTGTGACCGATTGATTTTCCCCATGTAACACAAGCAAATTTCTTCGTGCGCACGAAAACGTTTGAACGTTTCTCCTTATAGAATGCCAACCCTGGAAGCGACTTCATTATGGCACAGCAGCAGATATAAGGTCTGTTCCTTGTATTTGTAATTTGACTAATGTCTTCGAATGGGCATTAGCGTTAGGCAACAGTTCTAGTATCGGTGACGGAAGATGACACATGCAACAATAAACATGTAAAGTTTGAGAGGAATCAGGTTCAGGTCCGTTCATCGGGCACATTCAAGAATCTATTTATCTTAAGTCGACTAGATCGGTCTGGCTAAGATATAACCTGAACGCAAAAACTAGATTTGTCAGGAACGTCACTTTTTCTATGTCATCCACATATCCGAACTGTCAACTAAGTACTAAGTCACGAATTTCTTGACTAGATTCGTCGACTACCCCTCCATAAACGTCAACTGAAACAGCTGCTCATAGGACCGATTTCAGCCAATCGAAACCGAGATAAATCTAGTTAGACAGCTGTCAGACTTACTAAACTACATCCTTCAACAACCCCATTTACTTTTGTTCTGAGAACTGTCATAGTAGCAGTGATGAGAATGAATTCTTTTGCCTGGGGAGCGGAGCTTATAAAAAATTCGGGACCGTCTTTTAGTAAACAGCATAAGAAAAGCTCTGCCTTTTCAAAGAGCGGACTTTCTCCATATATTTAATATATAGCAAGTCAATTTGCGAATAGATTTCTCCTTTTTATTTCTCGATCGCTCAGAGGAAATTGACAACTATAAGTTTGCTGACGATAGCGCCTGTCATTTTTAATCAAAATTTGACTGCTCTTTGTAAATTTTAACCATCTGTTGTTCTTTGACAATTGATTACAATATTAAGGAAGTAAAGGTTTCCTAATTTACGACAATCCTTTTGGCAATAACTTCATATCTACTACTATCGGCTAGCTACCAACTAATATCACTCCAATTAAGAGCCCTCAGTAAACATACATATCCAGCTGATAAAATGTTATAACAAAAAAAGAAAAATATCAACAGTTTCACACAGGCACCGATACCCGGACTTGCACATATATCTATCAAAAAATCGATAAACACCAATTAGCGAGATACTGTTTGTATTGTTCGTAATAACCTTCGTGTACTTTGCACTCTCGTCACACTCCCTCCACCCCTCATTTGATAGTGCTTATCAAGGGTGGTCGCTGTTTGATTCACCAAACCAAAAAAAAAAATCAATAAATTTTTATAATTTTATGAACTTACCCACGATCTTCGTAGATTTTCGAATACTTCATCAAGTAACGATCCTGACAACCGGCCCATCCAAGCAGCATTACAATAGGAACATTCGTCTCCTTGTAGACGAACACGAAATCAGACTCAGCCGAATCTATTTCATTCCTGAAGTTCGGAGTTGGGAACTTGATAAAGTACTCCAAAGTGTCCTCAGGATGCAGGATCGATTGTTTCTGTTGTGTCTGTCGATGCACCAGAGCGTTCGAATTGCCTCCACCATTATTGCTACCACCGCCATTGCTGTTGCCAGCACTACCCTGGGCGCCTCCTGATCTCGGCGGTGAACCCCCCGAGGGGTTCCCTCCTTTTTGGTAGTATCCAGCCGAAGACTGTGCCGTACGTCGAGCACTTGCTGTAGAGCAACCGTACGAATTGCCATGATCCATGTATGATGAGTTTCCGTGTGATGTCATTGCGAGTGGAGTTTGACCTTTTGCAGGGAATTTCCTTAAAAAGGATTATTGAATTTTCTCAAAGGAAACAGATATCACAGAGGGAATTGATTTTTTTTTCTTCGTTGACAACCGGTAGGGTAAAAATTTCAAGGATATTCAGACACACAAAATAAGAACTCTTTTCAAAATTGATTTTTACTTTTCCGAGGATTTTTAAATTTCTTTCCGCAAATGTGGAACTGTCACTGTAACGACGGGTTACGGAAAAAAGGACACGAGACTTTTTTTATGCGTTTTTTTATTTTTTTTATTCACTTATGCAGAGCGGCAGGGTTTGTATGCGACGGCAGCGGCGGCGGTAGACTTATCCATTGTGGAACAGATGAACGAGTGAGCGTTTAATTTTCCAGGTGTCAAGTGAATTTTCGTGATTTTCTTTTGCTCTGATATTCGGGTATTTCGGGTCATGCGTAGAAAAGGAAGTGTACCGCACTGAGTGGTGTAAACAGAAGTGTGCCACCGATTAAATGGAAAATGTATTCTACTGACAGCTCGGCTGTACCGGGAGGATGCATTCGAAGGAGGCACACAAGGAACGTATAATGGATAATGAACTTGTCGTTGTGTAAGGTTATGTAAGCCTAGTAACGGAAGTAGATATTTTGAAATAATAAAAGAAAGTAAAATAATTGGTTCGACGAGACGGACTACACGGCGTATGAGTACTATTTTTGGGGGAATGTGATTTAATTGTTTCTACATTTGCGGTGAGGTGTTAAGATGTAATGCAAGGTATTGTGTCAAATGTGGGGGTGGGGGTTGAGTTCTCTCATTTAACGCCTTGGGCTTTGTTTTTTTTTTTTTTTTTTTTTCGTATGAGTCCATGTGGTTGACATTTTCTAAGTAAAGAGGTTTAATAAAGCGATTATTACGTTTGATTGGGGAGCGCAGGGTAATAGAAGAACATTCTGCTGGGGTTGTTACAGATGTCAGAAATGAGTGTAGTCATCATCGTTTGGTCGCGTTCAATATGGAGTTATTAAAAACATAAATCTAGTAATTCGATAAAAAAAACGCACGTATTAGAAAACGGTTATTTTATGCACACTGGTGATATGCTTTTTGTTAGAGCGTGGGAAGAAGTAATGACTAGTTGGATCCAGGGTTTCGTTAAAGAAATGTTTTTTTTTTTGTGTTGTTGGGAACAAGATTGCCAATAACTCTACCTAAACCAACCAAATAATATTAGGATCGGATTCTTATTCGACATCTTGTCAATAATCAACTGAGCAGGAATCTATGTTAATGTGTGAATGTGATCCCAGCACAAGCTGTCGTCTGTATCGGTACACGATTTTCACGTGAGCAGATTTCTACGATCTTCCTACTATAACCTCTCCTATCTAACTCTCGCATGAACTGAGATCTCTACGTCAATGCGTGACAGCCGCGTGAACAAAAATCTCTGTCGGTAGACTATTCTCGGTTGACCGTGCGCAGAGGTTCTCGTTCATCTGTAATTCCTGCGTGAAGAGTGTACTTCAGGGTGCGCAGTTGCGAATAAGATCAGTTCCTTAATCGGCCACTGAAAGTTAGAACAGTAAGTAATACACTTAAACCTACATACGCACTAAAGGACTGCTCTGGGGTACATTTATCCATAGGCATGAGTGTGAATTGCATGTAGGAATGAAAAACAAAATTTATACTGTGGAAGCGGGCAGTATTTCTCTGCTTGTAGTGGGTCTAAGCAGCACCCACTTCGGAACGACATTTGCCCGTTCGGAGGAAAAAGACCACACGACTTGGGGGAAAGCATACATAAACTCATTTCCGAAATTTGGTCGGAAGAAAGTAGAACTGATTAATGAAACTGACATTTTTGGCTTCAGTAACCTAAAACCTGGGTCGACAGGATAACAAACGAAGAAGTACTAAGACGAATGGAGACGAGAAGAGAACTAATCTACGGAATTAAAAAACGAAATACTAGAATACCTTGGCTGTCAAACATGTGGGAATGGCTCAACCTCTCGACCTCGGAAATAATGAGAGGAGTAACAAACAAACAAACTTTAAAAATGATGATTTCCAACCTCCGGAGCGGAGAGGAACCCTAAGAAGAAGAAGATCTTTTTATCGATGTAAGGACTCCGCACGACATATTTCATAGAACCGAGCTACACAGATGCATGTATATTTTCGACATTCCCACAAAATTCGTGCAGAATGACGTTACGGAACGATCACTGCTGCTCAGCGCATCAAGGACAGAAACAATCTCACATAGTCCCTCGATGTAAACTAATGTTACAAAAATATTGATTATTCTGTTTGGGAACGTGGGACACTTTGCCGTTACTAAAGGCATTCTTTATGTGCATGTACTAACAAATTTGTGTGTCGTCCATTTATAAAGGTTGCCATATATCAATTCGAATATTTTGAAAAGTTAAACCGTTGTGACTTTTATTAATTAAAGTTAACAACTAAAACAATTTGAGCACTCTAAATACTGTAATCGATATGGTGGTGCGAAGACAGAGGAAGTAGTTCGTGATATTATAAGGAAAGGGGGATGGAAAAAAAAGATGGGTTCCCCTACTCTGACGAAGCTGCATGTCTTGCCGGGCTAGTTCCAAGTTCCAAGATTGGTGGGTGGGTTCTTATGTGCGTTTTAGCTGATTGCATTTAGAACTCAAGTGATTGAAAAAACCAAACGACATCTATACCGAGTGAACGAGTGGCTGCTTTAAATAATATTGCTGGAAAATTAGTAATTTTCGCTACAGTACTTTGAAAAAGACTCAACGAAACCTTAAAAGGGAATAGGTTTTTTTTTGAACACATATCTCAGCAAAGTAAAGTAAAGTAGACGAATCCCCAGTTTGCAGTGTAGTCAGGATTTACACGCTGCGATGAGTGTCGTAAGTGTCGTGAACTTGATGGTAAAGTGCGGGGGTAGCCAAACACGGTTGGTCTGCCGAAATACCATCCGTTTCTTGTAGTATTCTCCTTTGGCCTCGTTCGTATTCGTCCGTGTTTGCTTAATTCCTTATACGAATTTGGTCGCGTTATGTTCGCAGACGCAGCTGGCCATTGAATAAATCAATTCTAATATTCTCTTTTGGATTTCTTTTGTATTTATTTGCTTTTGCTTTGGTTGCCAATCAAAGCATGCACCGACAAAAACTGATCGTATAAATGGGCGATGCGTGTCCAAAAGGGAATTTCGAAGTGTGGTACGACAAAGCATGCAACGTTTAAATCCTGACTTACTAGCAATTTCCACCCATATCACCAGAAAGGTTCACAAAATAAGCTGCTGCTCTCAAGTTACTTCCACTTGGGATAAGTACGCAGTGCGTGTCACTCAAAAATGTCAAATAGTATGCAATTGTTGTAATGGAGTGCGGAAAATCCTACTTAACTTTGCTTGGCTGAGATAAAAGCTCAAAGAAACACGCCTAATCCATTCCTCATTTCGTCAACAAAAACCGAAAACACTATGTAAGACCAACAGCATGCCTATGCTGGCCAAACAATTGCACACTTATTAAACAAACACATTTGCTTTTATCCATCTATATCCACATATCATATTTATTATATTCATATTTTTATTTCAAATTTAAAGACATATATAAAATCTCTATTAATACATATAGTAACCTCGTAAAACATATTTTCATTATTACTCTTGTTATTATGATGAATGAACTCTTTTTATAGTCAGCAATCAAGCTAATGCAATATTTCTCTTATTTTTCTGTTTGGAAAACAATAAAAACTGACACGACAATCATGCTTGACACATTGATACAAAAGAAAAGGACAATCATTTGATATTCTATTCGACCGAAAGTAGTGTGTGGTCAAGAGTGGTTACATTATATTCTTCGGAATGTGATGCAGAATAAACCAATCATCAATGTTAGATTGTGTTTGGTTGTATGTATATTATTAGTATTTCTTTAATTTTTTTTTTTTATCTTAAGCTACAAATTCTTGAATGAAACTGCTTTCTTAAATAAAAAAAATCGAAAAAAAAACTCCTTCAGTTAGTTTCTTCCTTTTTTCACTCAACAAGAAAAAAACAAAAGACTGCATTTTATGTTGGTAATAAAATTTAGCAAACAATAGAAAATAAACATGCAAATAAAAAATTCAATAGAATCGATTAAAATCAGTCCGCAAAGAAGGAGACAAAAGTCGTCATTAACACTGAAACTAAACAAACAAAGAAACAAAAACAGATAACACTATGTTAAACAACTACAGCGCCGGCCTCGGACCGGCTGGTTGGAAGATCTGGACAATTTTTCCACGTATCTGACAGTGGATCGTAGCACTCGACGGCACTGATTGTAACCTGAGCGCGATAGAAATTTACTTCGCATGGCTGAAATGGAAAGAATCACAAAGAAAAATATACGCATGAGCAAAGCAGAAGTGCTGTTTGGTTTAGTTGTTTAAAAAGTGACGAATTGATAGTGGATATCGATACATTTACAATTTGTCTCTGTCAAAATGTAATCCATCGTGAAGGACCTGATGCGTTCGTACAATGCTTGGTAACCATCTCATATGCGACATTTAGCAGTGATGTGATGAACTATTTGTGAATACCCGGAAAAGCCGAAACCAATTTCTCTTAAGCCCAATGTCATCGAAATCAGATCTCTCAATGGACATTCCCAGATTTCCAAACCTTCCATTTGCGTCATCTTGCACTCATATAAAACCAGTTCAAATGCAAAAATCCAGCGTTAACGTATTTCCGCCGGTGTGTTCCCGACCTTGATGCAGCAGTGACTTTTGTTTGAAACATTCATCGGAAAAAAAATCTATACCAATTCATCACCAGCTACAAGAAGCCCGAGGGGTATACGGTAAACCGACTGGCCTTGTAAGTCGTCAGCTTGGTTTTCGCTATCCTCACTTCGTCTTGATCTGGTGCAAGGAAGTTTTCTCTATCATCGATGAATGGTTTGTTCTGCTGGGATGCTGAGCTTCGTCAGCTTTGTAGTGTCTACAGAAATAGCTTTTATTTATTTTCAGACTCAACTGTAAGTTCTATCACAAGTTTAACGTCATAGTGTGTCTGTAAGGGATTTACTGCGCGCACGTCCTCTTAACCTTTTGAATAGTTTTTCTCGATTTCGTATATCTTATATCATGTTCCACGTCTCAGTCTCGCGAAGAACTCGCGGGCAATTCCAGTCCGCTTTCACAGCGCCGCTTCATACGGCTCGTGTTTTATTGCGTTTGTTGACCAAAATAAGGCTTATTGATGGTGAATGGCTATTTTGGTGGGACTCTTTGTAAGACATTGGGACAGGCCATCAACGAAAATTATCTTTTGAAGACCCCCATGAAATATAGATATGGCAACACGTCCGTTACCGTGCTCGCCAACTGTCTTACACACTTTGTTGGTGACGAACTATTTATATCAAAAGCCATCCCATAATAAAAAAAAAACTATCGCTGACAGTTGGATAGCTGCCAGGAAAATTTCCATTAAAAGAAAAAACCCCACTTACCTGATCACCGCCAGCCACATAGAGTAATCCATCCGCAGCTGCCACAGCTGGTATGGCTCGACTCACCGACATCGGACTGACAGTTACCCACTTGTCCTCATCAAAGCTGTAGCGTTCCACAGAACTTAGCACATCCTGATGGCTACTGTTGCCGCCTACAACATACAGGTATCGATCTAGGATTGCAACACCCATCTGGCACCTTGCCATTTGCATGCGGGCCAACGGTGTCCATTCCCTGGTCACTGGATTGTAACTTCAACGGAAAACATACATTTATAAATGTCCAATTCTTGTCACACCACTGCCAACTAACCTGATAAGATCTGGTAAATGTCGCGTCGTCGTAGTGCATCCCCCCACAATGTATATCAATCCCTCGAAGCTAACCACACCCATACTGAATCGTGCCTCTGGCATATCACCCATCATAGTCCAAACATCTGTTTCGGGATCGTAACACTCCATCGAACCGCCAATATCATCGCCAATCCATCCACCAACTGCCAAAAGTTTTTGGCCAAGTGTGCACAGGCCAAACTCACATCGCGGCACTATCATGGGGGCAATTGGGCTCCAATTGTCGTTCTGCGGGTCGTATACCTCGCCATTGGCTAAGATTTGGCTTCCCCGTTCGCCTCCAATTACGTATATCTTTCCATTTAGTGCAGCCACTCCCGGGAGAATTCGCCCAATCTCCATGGGCGCTGTTTCACTCCACTCACGACGGAATATATCAAATTTGGCAACCGTTTCAAAGATGCAATCGGCAGGATTCCATGTGCGTGGCGTCTCTCTGCGAGATCCACCAATGATATAGATGTTTTTCTTGGCCAGCTGCCTGGGGCAGACGCGCAATGGAACTAGCTGTCCGCGCTTTGAGGCAATGTCACGACAAATTGAACGCAGGGCAACTTTCATGGACATATCTCGGCAATCTTTCAATGCCTGATCGATTACTTTCACTGGTACCAAAGCCAGTCGGACATGGGAGAGAATGTCAAAGACATAGCATCTTCGTTGGGTGACGTCATGTTTAATCCAACGAAGTGCTGCCTGAAACACTTGAGATTCACTGTCAACGCGCAACATTTCAGACGTCAGCAGCTGTGCCAGCAGCGACTGTGGTGTATCGAGGAATTCATCTTCAGCTGAAATCTAGCGCGAGATAGGACGCATGTTATTGAGACAAAAAAAACACATCGATTTGAAACTGGTACTTACTGCTGGAAAATTCGAGTGGACATAGTTAAGGGCGCTCTTTGCCAATGCCACACAATTGTGTGCCTCCGCAAAGCGCAAAATACCCAAAGCATTTGTAGAGTGCAGCTCACGGCAAAGAAACTCGCAGCATCCGTCAACTACCTCAGGCAACTGTAGCATATCCGCAGCTGCCAACAATTCCTGGACATTTGTCTGCAAAACATATCCACAAAATGTTACACCCACACACGTTTACTACGTCACTCTTTTGCAACAAACCTGCATAATGTCACATCTTCCTGTATAGATAAAATCCAATAGTATATGCAGTATCTCCCCATCAATGGTATGCAATATCACCGACTTTTGTTTGCCTTCATTTAGGCCCAACTCCGGGCGGAACATGGCCTCAAAGTACGCACTCGCAGCACTGAGCACAGCTCGATGTGCATTGCATGTTGTTCCACCAGCGATTATTTCCACATCACAGAACCGTGATTGCTCACGCAATTTGTTCAGATTCGCCAACACCTTGAACGGGAACTGGGCATTTGAGTACGGCGGTGGACGTCTTGATGTTTCTGTATTCGAGTTGGGATCTCCGTTGAGGAAACCACCGCTTCCTCCACCACCCAGACAACCACCTCCGCCATCCGAACTGCGGCAGAACTCCTTGTGCAACGAGTATGTCTTCAATGGTGGCATATTGTTGCTGTTGCTTTGCTGAGGCGCAAGAATTTTGCCCTTAAAGTGGGTGCAATTCGCACGAAGTACAGCTAGGTATATCCAACTTTTGCTGGTTGCAACACAATGCACTGCCAACCACCCTAGTATGGGTGTTTTTTTTTTTTTTTTTGCAAAAAAGGCACCTCTTCTCCTTTCTTTTTCGTCACTTTGCACAAACGAATGGAGAGGTGGTGAAGAGGTAAAGAAAAATTTCTTCACATCGGCTATAACTATGTGGATTCCTGATTTCTAATAATTTTCAAGAGGAAATTTAACCATTCGCGCTTACAATTGAATGCGGCGGGGCACGTTTAATTAACTTTTAATTGGTTTTAATTAATTTGGAAAAACTTTGCGGAAAAACTCTTATTAGAAACGCCCATGCACATACAGCTGATTTTGAGATATAACAAAATTTATTTGTTCCTTTTTTGTAAAAAAGTGACAGCGGTGGGAATTTACGTTTTGTGTACAGATGTTAGTAAGGGATAACAGGCGAAAAAATATTCAAAACAAGTTGGTGGTGGAACAGAGATAGGAAGTGTAAGGTATTCATTACGATGGGATTTTATTGATCCAGTGTTTTATCTGAGATAATCTTAAGGTCTTTCTTGGTACATAATGGACTGTCGTGGTCTGGGCGTATCAATTGGAGCCCCTTCTATTCATTAAATAAGAAATTAATTTGATGTAAAGAAATTGACGAACCAAATAATAATAATTTGCTAACGCGTCTAGTTAAACATACATAACTTGATGTCCTAGATCTTACAGAATAGCCTGGGCGAAGATCTTTTTTTTTTTTCAATTGTTAGACCTAAGGATAAACCACTCACTCTGCGCTGGTGACTTGGTCATCTTTTAATTGATTGTTATGACAAACGACGGAAACATGCACCGTTTAATTTTGTTTACATACAGCATGTCTTTTTGAGCTTCGATTTCAACAAAGCAAAGTAAAGTAGGACTATGAGTCCTCGAAGTGTCAAGTAGAGCGCAGTTGTTGTAATTGTGTGCTGAAAATCCTACTTTACTTTGCTTTGGTGAGATCGAAGCTCAAAAAATCAGGCCTGTAGTAGCTGTTTGACAATGTGTATTTCACATATTCTGGTGAACCTACTTACTTTGAAAATAAGAAATCAAATAAACAATATTCACCATATACAAAAATAAACTGATTGAAACACATTCATTAAAACGTTCAATGCATAAGCACGCTCACTGGACACAGCATATAAATCGCCCGCCAAACGTAGTCCTTCTCACGATCCACACAATCCACAAACATGCCGGCAGAAACTCCTGCGATTCTACTTTTTCGGACTGCACCAGAGGGAGACAGATTGCGAAAATCCACGAAGCGGGCTTGCAGCCAGTAGTTGCTGTCTGTTATTTTCTGTTCCACGAAAAGTTTAGCCTTGTTTTTTTTGAAAGCCTTTCAAATCCAGCGAAATTCTTTTTCGCAAATATTATATCAGTTTCGCATAGTACTTTTCAAGGTGATCGTTTTTAAATTGACTTGGACTTTCAGTGAAACTTACCATATTTAAATTCTGTTGCGTCTTAAAAATTTCGGCAAAGTTATAAAACTTCAGAATGGTCGCTCGAGGTAGAGGAAAAAAAGCAGCTTCCGAAGCTGTAGCAGCCATAGCCAATGGTGATGGTGAGTATATATTTATAATTTTAATTTTTCATAGGGTCCTCATCCATGGTTGATTTGCAGTAGTTCCTCAAGAAAATGAAGTTCCCAGCGTCAGTGTGGAAGTGGGACCACCTCTGGCAAAAAAGGGTCGCGCTCGAGGCAGCAAAAAGGAAGCCAAGGAAGAGGTAGAAGAAGCGCCTGCATTTGAAATTGCAGAAAAACCAGCAAAAGTCGGCAAGCCTTCAAGGGGTTAGCAAATTGAGATAGTTTTAGATTTGCGTCTTAATAATCCTAATTTAGGTTCAAAGAAGACTACAAAGGGCAAAGCTGTAGCTGAAGTTGAAGATGTCGCTCCAGTGCAAGAGGAAAAGAATGCCAAAGAACTAGAGGCAGATGATGCTCCTCTGATTGAAACAAAACCAGGTTTTTAAACTTATTTGTTAAAGGGTCGAGTGTGAGAATGATCACCTTTTTTTGTTGCAGCTGCCGTCGAAAAAAAGACAAATAGTCGCAAAAGAAAAGCCGACAGTACTGAAAAATCAGAGGAAGCTCCAGCTCCAGGTAGGTTATTTTTTCGTGTATGGCAATCTGAAACTAATTGTGGTTTCGTTTTTTTTTCAGTTGCAAAGAAAGCACCTCGCACCAAGACAAAAGGCGCCAAGAAAGAAACAGTCGACAGCGCTGGGGTGCCAGAGGACCCAGCTGCATCTGCAGCTCCTGTTTTAGCTGTAGCACAAACAAGTAAGTTCATAATATTGCAAAATGGAATTGTATTTAAAGCGAGAATTCCACGTGGCGATAACTATAGCTTCATTAGAAGAGAAGATAGGCGTCCATTTTGAGGTAGATCGTATTTGTCAATTTTCCAAAAAAGACCTCTAGAATTGTTTAATGACATTTTTTTCTTCGGGAAGGGCGGATTGCTTGGCCTTGAGTAATCGCATTGTAGCGAATAAAACCTTTTCTGGTTGTTGTATATGTTTTAGTAAAAATGGTATCTCCTACTTCGATAAGCTTTCAGGTCGCAATGCTGTTCAGTGTTGCGAAACTTGAAATTCACCACAGCGAACAATACTGATTTTGTCTTGTTTATTTATAAAAAAGCTCTCTATACATTATATACGTTCCCGGCAATCGAAGATCAACCAATACAACTGGTACATAACATGCTGGGTGTTTTTAATGCTTGAGCGCTGGTTGGTTCCCTTACTGTTTGAAACTGACTATTCGATAGACGTATGGGTGTTTTATAAATATCCCAGTATCAAAGAGGGTCTAAACTAGAGGGCCAACTCGCGTGGACCTTCCCGATTTTCCCCGCAAATCTTGAATGACAGCCTCTCGCGCGCTCTTTTTTTCCTGGCTGTGAATACATGTTATTAATGGCCGCCGAGTTGAACTTTTCCAATAACAAACAATTTGTAAATGAATTTATAACTACAAATGTTAAAGGAATAAATGTTGAGTATGGTTTTTTAGATAGCTTTACTTGTTCTCCATCCATCTTATGCGCCAAAAAATGTTCATCCATTCACATTTCAATTTTTTTTTTAAATTTTTTTTATGAAAAATATATTTGACACCAAAATTCGTGATGCTACCTTTGGGAGTTCCAAAAAAAGGTTAAGTCCATGCAACTTCAACCCAAGTTTTCACTTGGGCAAAAGTGAATTTCTTAAAATATTCGCAAACATTGCATAAATTTCTATTACGCTTGGGTGGGTGTTTTCAACTTGGTTTTTTAGCACCGTATTTGTACAAAATCAAAAGATGATTGTGAATTCTGTGGTTTAATAAGAGTGAACAGTGTTGATCTTACTAAGGAACAGCAAAAATGGAGATTTTATTCATATTTAAAAAAAAAAAAATATTATTCTCGGAAAGTAAATTCGTAAAAACGAGTACATATGATTAAACTCCTAACAAAAAGACATAATGTGGTGTTTAATTTGATCCGATTTCAGATTTTGCGTATTCAATCGAACGTAAGAATTTAAATTGTATTGTTCATGTTTAGTTCCCGCATTTCTATAGATAATGGACCTTACCAACAACCAAACAGTAAACTCGAGCTTAACTAATTTCGAAACCAGCTATAGTTTCGACTTTTAATTTGTAGGTACCAACAATCAAAAGAACTTTGCGCCAGTACGATCGTAATTTTAGTTTTTCACAGATGGTGGCGGTTGCATTGATGTCAGCGCTGGTGGCTGGTATATTTTTTAAAGGGAAATCCACCCAGTTTAGCACGAACATCTTTACTTGAATGAATGCATATGCATTTGCATTGGTGTGTTATATGATTCGCTTCCCATTTCCGATGTCCAAGGGTTAGGGTCTTGTAATCTTTTCAATTTGGTTTCTATCTTCTTTGGGCATAGTATTGGTTATCCTGATTTACTCGATATATTTAATTGGTCAGTAGTTCACAGTGTCACACAAATTTCGCAATTGTGAGCTTCCGTAAATTTAAAGTCGACACCAAAATTTGTTATTAGTACGACGCTCTATATACAAAGCTTTTCTTATACGTGTTGCTGATGAGGCAGTTGCTACTTAGTTGCTAAAGCTTGCAAAGATGCATTCCTATGATGTTAATCCTACTTTTGTTTTTGTTTTTTTTCGGCCGTTTGCTTGGAAAGCTTTCTTTGGAGAATTTTTTAATAACCGTCGCCATTGCAATTACGCAAAGGGACGTATAGTGTATGAATGTTGAAGCTGTTGACACTCAAAGTTAACCTATTTATCGTCTATTTCCATCTCTGAGCTGTGACAGTAGAACTAGCTTTTTTCTAGACTTTCTTGCTTATCGACCTCTTCTTTTTGTCGTCCCATTTAGATGGTAATAAAAAATCAAGCAGCAGAAAACGCGCTGCTCCCAAAAACGAGGAGCCCGTCGCCGATGAACCCATTAAAGAAGAAGAAATCATTGAGCCCGATGAAGAAATAGCCCCTCCAGCGGCAAAGAAATCCTCCTCCAAATCAAAGTCTTCAAAAAAGGAACCCAAAAAAACATCATCCAAGTCTAAGGGCTCCAAAAAGACCGTCAAAGAAGAGGATTCACCAGAGGACGATATACTTCCCGAAGATGAATTTGTTCCCGAGGACGAGGATGAGGAGCCGCCACAGCAACAGCAACACGTCGAAGAAGTTGAGCCCGTGGAACAGCCAATAAAAGTGAAGAAAATTGTCAAATCCAAAGGATCGAGAAAACAACTCAAGGATGACATACCACCAGTTGAGGAGGAGGTAGCTTCAATCACAGAAGACGAAGACATACAGGGGAAACAAGATTCCGAAATAGATTCAGCTATCGGTAAGTGCTAGCGCGAATGTTTTCTACTTGATGCATTTAAAACCCATCAACTCCTTTAGAAGAAGAGAAAAAAACCAAGGGAAAAAAGTCGACAAAGAAGGCATCAACAAAAAAGGCCACAACAAAAAAAAGCGCCAAGGGAAAGAAAGCCACTAAAGATGACCCAGAACCACAAGCCGAACTTGAAAATGAACTGGACACAGGTGAGTAGTTGAGCACAAACACAACAGCGATCAATCGACGAAATCATACAAATGGGAGACACACGGCCTTCATCCAAATATCAGACTTTTACGTAGCGGCGGTGCCTGTTTATTTGACTTTTTATCTTTTCTTTTTAATTTATTCTACATTAACTTTGTAAACTGATTAATCACATTGGCTATATGTATTCTGGGACTGTTGCGTTTTATTTATTGTTGGTAATTTTTTGGCTTTGACTTGATTGTGCTAATAACTCCCGGCTAGATAGTATTAACCTAGATGGTCATGCTCTGTCCATTTGTCTCTCAACAAAGAGTATTGATCGCTATACAGCCCTCTTAACTATTGTCCGTATGTTACATTTCAGTAGTTCCATGCGCCTTTCCCGTTCCCTTCACGTGTGCGTGTGTAAATATTTTTGTTTGTAATGTACGCAGGGGCTGGATTGATTGCGAAAACTACTGCTAAGCCATGTCGTCAGTAAGCTTGTTACGTTGGATAAAATTTTGTTGTATATCTGTGCCAAACTCGTGTCTGTAAGTTTGATTTGTTAAAGTAATTTGTAAAGGCGTTCACCAAGTGAATAAGCGTATATAAAAAAGAATTACTGATATTGCGTAGAGGCATTGCCGGCAGCGTTTATGTCTGTAACCTTCAGTTGGCGTCCCAACACTCTACCGTTTGCGGAGGACTTAAACCATTTACCTCTCCAGTAGCTTTTATGTGGTGCATGCTGGCGCATTGCGTGGATAATACACTATCGCATTTACTCGCAACGTTGCCATTCTCCTTGCTCTCTATGCATTCAATAATACAGTTTGGGATTAAGATAGAGGGAAAACGATTAGTATATCTACTTGCACTGTAAGGCAAAGGCCTTTACCATATCTTCAAAGAGCGACAATGTCACTTCAACGAATCATTGAAATAGCCTTATCCATAAATGACATTGTCCGCGCCCTATTTTCCCTTCAAAAAGACTTGCAAGTACACATTATACGGTTTACTAATTACATCCATTTCCACTAACAACTGCACATCCACATTAGATTCGCTCTGCACAATAACTTGTCATGTTTCATAGACAAAGCACTAAGACCAATAGCAGACGTTGCGTCAATCACCGCTTCCTTTAGCCACATGCATTTACAATAGATTCTCATTATATTGTTCCCTTTAGCAGATATTGAACCACCAGAGGGTAAAACAAATGGAAACGCAAAACCAAAACCGGAGCCAGGTAAAACATACTGACCTTGCTGAGAGGAAGCCAATTTAATTTGTTTGTTTGTAGTAGAGAAAAAGACGGCACGAGGTGGTGGGGGTCGAAAACGTGCAGCAGCAACTCCAGACGCCGACGAGACAGACGGATCTAAAAGTATACGTTCGAGTCGTGCTGTCGGCCAAGACCAAACTCAATTAAATTTCCTCCCTTGCAGGCGCCAAACCATTGGTTTTGTTAAATCCAACACTGACTGAATACAAGTGTAACGACTTCTCTCTTGACAAGGAGTTTACATTGAAAATATCCAGTTGGAACATAGCCGGTCTACGTTCCTGGCTCAAGAAGGACGGCTTACAGTATATTGAGTACGAACAACCGGATATATTCTGTCTTCAAGTAAGCAGTTTACGGCACAGGAGACGACCCCTTGCACCCATACATGTGTTCTCTTTTTCTCTCTCTTCTAGGAGATAAAATGCACAACAGACCAACTGCCGGCAGAGGCTCGCATTCCCGGCTACCATCCATACTGGCTATGTATGCCAGGTGGTCATGCCGGCGTGGCTGTTTACTCGAAGATCATGCCAATCAATGTCGAATATGGTATTGGAAATGCCGAACATGACAGTACAGGTCGCATGATCACTGCCGAGTACGAGAAATTTTATCTAATTTGTGTGTATGTGCCCAATTCGGGTATGAAATTGGTAAATCTAGAGAAGCGCATGCAATGGGAAGAGCTTTTCCGTGCGTATGTCGAACTTTTGGACAAAGTCAAGCCGGTTATCATTGCGGGCGACATGAATGTTTCACATATGGAGATCGACTTGGCCAATCCCAAGGCGAATACTAAGAGCGCCGGTTTTACGCCGCAGGAACGTGACGCAATGACGAAACTTCTTGACCTAGGCTATGTAGACACTTTTAGGCATTTCTACCGCGAAAAGAAGGGAACATACACATTCTGGTCGTATAGAGGGAAGGCGCGTTCAAAAAACGTCGGCTGGCGTTTGGACTATTTTATCATTTCGGAGCGGATCACACCGAAGATCGTAGATAGCACAATTCGGGCACAAGTCTTGGGCAGTGACCACTGTCCCATAACATTGTTTTTAAATATGTAAATTTCATTTTATTTATCTAGCTTAAGTTATTTCCATTGCGACGGTGTTTACACAATCGCATTTTAATGAGTGTGAACGTGATCGCACCCTTTACCGAGTTGGGTGTACGATTTTACATATACGTATATTATAAGCGGAAAAGTGTAGCACTTGACCTACATGCAAATGTTTTCTTATCAATTGTACTTGAGTAGTGATTGTACCGTAATAAATGTGTAGAAAAAAACTGCAGTCTCTTTTCTCTGGCAGCCGGTATGTTTTACGTTGAAATTTGGCGGCGTGCGGGAGCATTGGGATTTGGACTACAATCAAATGAGTGCAAATGTGTTGTTCTGTTGATGTTAGATTAGCTCACGGTTATGGTGGTTAATGGCTGTAGAGTTAAGTAAGTTCCAGCCAAGGGTTCTGTTTTATATCTTGCTATTTCGCCTAGGTGACGTGCATAAGTAAAAGGGATTAAAACCTATGGATGCTATGACAGCAATCTTATGTAGAAGGTGTTTTTCAACTAGATAGCATTACTGAGACGAGCACTTATAGGAGGTCCTGCACTAATAAATGACTAGTCGCTGGCTAGGTATCTATTAAACGTCCATGCAAGGACTCTTTCAGCCGTTCTTGCACTTAATTTTTTAATGAGTTGTGGGAGAAATTTTCAAAAAAGTATGTTGTTATCTCGTTTCTCGAAAACATACCTAAATATATTGTTACATTTGGGCTGGGATTCGAAAAGATAAAACACTATTCTGTTAAACTTTTCTAGTCAAAATCACTTTTATTACACTTTTACGGATTATTCACTAATTAAGTACTAGAACAATATTACTTAAACAATTCTTCAACGATTCAAACCAATCACTTATTTCACTTTATTACTCTGCACTTATTTATCTTTACAACCGATTACTATCTCGAACTTTAACCAATCACTGATAAAAATCAACTGTCGCCCTGTTCTACAACCTCTCCTTTTATATCTGCTCTGCCATCTCTTCGAGAACTTTCTAGCTAACTCCAATTGGTTCTACAATTGGCTGACATACTTTTTCCCCTTTTCAGCAATTGATAAATTCCCATTTAGTTTAGTGGGGAATTGACAGATTCCAATTTCCAATTGGAAGTGGAACTTATTTGGTGACTAATGGGGGTTGTTTTTCATTTCACCATTTTAGTTTGTTTTCATTTCACCACAATTCATTCCACGCCACAATATCCCCCTCTTAAACTTGTTCGTCCCGAACAAGCTCGTTAACATTTGCACCATTGTAGCGATGAAGACGATCCACATGAACGACTTTCAGCTTGCCTCTTCCTCGTTGGATGCGATAGACAACGTCGTTAATGCGCTTTATGATTTTGTAGGGCCCTTCCCAGTCTGTTTGCAACTTAGGTGATAAACCTTTTCTTCGATGAGGGTTATATAGCCATACCAGATCTCCTTCTTGGAAGCCTGTAGTTGTTGTTTTAGTATCGTACCTCGTTTTCATGCGGTCACTGGCTATCTTAATATTAGCCCTTGTCCCTCGATGCACGTCCCTGATGATATCCCTGAGGTCTGTAGCATAGTCCTCCTCATTTTTGGACTCTTCGCATGGAGATCCAAACATTAACTCGCTAGGTAGGCGGACTTTTCGACCAAATAGGACTTCAGATGGAGTATGTCCTGTGGTGTTGTGCACTGCACTTCGATAGGCCAATAAAAACATGGGAATGTGTTTGTCCCAATCTCTCTGGTCATCGCCAACGACCTTAGAGAGGTGTTCATTCAGCGTTCTATTGAAGCGCTCCACCATCCCATCTGATTGTGGATGAAGCGGTGTTGTTCTTGTCTTCTTAATCCCGAGTAACTGGCATACTCCTTGGAAAATCCTGGACTCGAAGTTTCGTCCTTGGTCCGAATGCAGTTCCATAGGCACACCAAATCTGCTTACCCAGTTGAAGACGATTTGCTCCACCACAGTCTTAGCTTCTTGATTCGGGATAGCGAATGCTTCAGGCCACTTACTGAAGTAGTCCATAACAACAAGGATGTAACGATTTCCATTGTTCGTTTCAGGAAACGGTCCCGCAATATCAACGGCTATCCTTTCGAAAGGGGCTCCCACATTATATTGATGCATCTGGCCTCGGACTTTCACTCTCGGGCCTTTGCTGGCCGCACATATTACGCATTTCCTGCACCAATTCTCAACATCCTCCCTTGAATGGACCCAGTAAAAGCGTTCTCGTACTTTTCCGAGTGTTTTGTTTATTCCCAAGTGGCCTCCAGACACTCCATCATGCAATTCCCTCAGCACTTCGATAACTTTTGTCCTGGGAACAACAAGCTGCATTACGTACGACTTTCCATCCGGGCTTTCCCATTTTTTTTTTTTTTTTTTTTTTTTTTTTTTTTTTTTTTTAAACTTTTCTAATTTCGAAATTCACAAATTCACTTTAATTTCTGTTTCTTTATCACACACGCTTTAACACAGAATAAGTTTTATCCCACTTCTGACACCAATGTTACATTTGGGCTGGGATTCGAAAAGATAAAACACTATTCTGTTAAACTTTTCTAGTCAAAATCACTTTTATTACACTTTTACGGATTATTCACTAATTAAGTACTAGAACAATATTACTTAAACAATTCTTCAACGATTCAAACCAATCACTTATTTCACTTTATTACTCTGCACTTATTTATCTTTACAACCGATTACTATCTCGAACTTTAACCAATCACTGATAAAAATCAACTGTCGCCCTGTTCTACAACCTCTCCTTTTATATCTGCTCTGCCATCTCTTCGAGAACTTTCTAGCTAACTCCAATTGGTTCTACAATTGGCTGACATACTTTTTCCCCTTTTCAGCAATTGATAAATTCCCATTTAGTTTAGTGGGGAATTGACAGATTCCAATTTCCAATTGGAAGTGGAACTTATTTGGTGACTAATGGGGGTTGTTTTTCATTTCACCATTTTAGTTTGTTTTCATTTCACCACAATTCATTCCACGCCACAATATGTATACTGTGTTCTCTATCGCGATTTTTGTTTTGTTTCAAATATACCAACGCTTTTTTGGAAGTGACGCGTCCACCTTTTGCCTGGATTTTCATCTCGCGTTCACATTCAGATGACGCCAGCAGGGATGACAGTCAGTCTGCAAAATTCTGTGCAACCGTCACAAAGTGTCAGTCGGCGGCAGTCTCTGTTTGTGCCGTTGTTTTGCGCGCGTTAAACGAAATTCAAATGCCGGATACTGTTGTAAGTATTTCGTCAGTGACCGTTATAGCCGTTTGTTTATTTACCAATTCCGCATAGTCCGTTATCATAACAGTACTGAATGGTGAAAAATGGATTGACAAATGCTTCGAATCGATTGCAAAACAATCAGCTGTTGCGCAGCAGAAGCCACCCACAACCAAACGCCCAGCGAGTGACAGTTTGAATACCATCCACATTGAGGTTTGTGTCTTTAATGATGCCAGTGTGGATGGAACGGCGCAGTTATTGCAAAAGTGGAAACGGAAACTGAAAGCCATCGATGTAGAGGTGGTTATTTTGAAAAATTCAACTAGCCGGCCCAAGGGTGGTGAGTTTCATTTTGGATATAGTTCTTGAATGCAGACTAATTTTGTCAAACAGTGGGCTATGGCAGAAATATGGCAGTGGCTAACTCGAATGGTACGTATTTGTGTTTCCAAGATATTGACGATGAAATGCTGCCAAATAGGATCTCAAAACAGCTCTTGCTAGCAAAACATGACAAGAATGCGGTAAGTTCACTTTGTAAGCGCTCTAAATAAATCTTAGTGAAGCAAATTTTCCCCATTCAGATCGTTGGCTGTAAATTCATTCGAATTCCGGCTAACTCTACATGTCGCTTCTCTCGATGGGCCAACGAGTTGGAAGCGAAAAAACTCACCATACAAACCTACACATCCCATGGGCCGACAGTGATTATGCCAACTTGGCTTTGTCATCGAAGGGTCTTCTCGCAAGTTGGTGGATTCTCTGAGGAGGGTAAGGGAACGCCAGAGGACTTGATATTCTTTTATGAACACCTGGATCGCGGTGGGACAATTCGACGGGTGGACGAGATATTGTTGCGATATCGCTATCATCCGGATGCTACGACATTTTCTATCACAGAATGGACAATATGGAGGATTCGGCTCAAGCGTCTAATAGAGAAAGTTCTGCAATCCGAACCATGGAAGAGCGGCTTCACGATATGGAATGCCGGCAAGCAGGGACGAAGGTTTTTTCGAGATCTACCCGAAGAATTAAAATCTAGTGTTAGAGCGTTCTGTGATGTCGATAAGAGTTTGTATTCATTGGAGAGGGAGATTTTTGGATTTATCTGACTGAATTTTTTTCTTTTATAGATAAAATCAACTCCATCTATCAGTATTTCGATGAGGTGCATCGTAGGATAGCCCATTCGATACCGATTGTACACTTTTCGGACGCCAAGCCACCGCTATTGGTGTGTATGAAGCTTGACTTGACACACGGTGTGTTTGAGGCGAATTTAAACAGCTTACATCTGACCGAAGGGGTTGATTATATACTCTTTTCTTAGAGATGAAATGGTATTTTTTCGTTTAGTAGGTATTAGTGATTTATTTATTTATGACTAGTTATTAAGAGTGCCCTAATAAAGACGATAGTAGTGTACTTAGTATCCGATCTCAAATTTCTGAAGTTATGCTTTGGTATCAAGTTGTGAGCTGTGCTCAGATGGTTGTTAAAGTTGTTTATGTCATAATAGAGACTGATGGTCGATTTTCTCATTCACTTTTAAAGGCTTGATGTCAGAGCGCATCTGAGGCTCTCCACACTGGTCCACTTGTAGCTTTCCACCATGCAGTAGAGTCCCCAAACCAGTTATCGAACGAACAAGAGTTAATTTTTTTTTATTTTATTTTAAGTATAGCAACATTGGCATAAGATACTCCTGCCAGTTTCCTTTCAATTTAAATCAGTTAACAAACTGAAAGCTTGAATCAAAACTGTTCTCTGTGTTCTCTTTGTTTTGCATCGCAAGCAAGCGAAGGTACTGGGTGCCTTAAATCCTACTCCCTTTGTTACCTAAATACTCCCACTTCCCTTGCCAACAGTTTACAATGATGGTCTTCGTAATAATATACAGCACAACAATAGTGTGGTTTTGAAACAGCACAATTGCCATGTCATTCGAATGCGAAACATTAATTCCACCTGAAAGGATATTCCCTTCTGGCCCACACTACCAACAAATAGATGGTGCTGCTCAGAAAAACCCAAACAAACTCTCCGCTCCTTTCTCTCTACTAAACAGTAGTTGCAACAACAATGAGTCCTGTCATAATAAATAGTAACAAACAAGCCGTCCCAGTTAAGCAGATGCCTCCAACTGCCAACTGCTTTTTAGTTAATCTCATAATGAAAATCCGTTCATCCATAAGCGGCTGTGATTATCATTAAAAATAAAATAAAATAAAATAACAAAAAAAGTACAAAATGAACGGCGACGAAACTCTCTTTTGTTAGTTGATCAAGTATTTTTCCGCTCGAAATGACTTGAATGGGGAATTTTTGAACCGTTCCCGCATACCTATGGTCGCTTCATCGTGCTACTGCTACATCATCACCACAATTACAGGCATGAAGTCGGGAACTCATGTGTATGTTTATTATCGCGAATGTAGGTATATGGAAAAATATGCGCTTTTGGATTTCATGTAGGAATATACCTTTTTTTTTTTGTATTTTAATAAAGATAATTTATGCAACACTTTGCCTCGTATGTAGGACGCTGAGAGCGGGGCGACGAATATGTGTTTCGCTTCTCTGTGCTTTAATTCATGCGGAAATGGGACTCTGCAAGTAAACTGGTAGTGCGCGCGATGTGCAAGGTCCTATATAACACCTACGGCTATGGTTGAATCTAGGGTAAAAGAGGATTTCATGGACGAAAGAAAGTGATGAGCGTAAACCCAACTTTATCAATGTACGATGTGCGCTTTGCTCGTGTCTGCTGATGCATCTTGTTGTTGGACCGCAGCCAGGAGCATGGTTTGATCGTGTGCTATCCTAGGGCGCTTGAAGTAAAGAAAAATACATAAGAGGATGCATGGGTGTAAAATCGAGCTTAGTTGATGTGCAATTACTTTGATACTGCATACGTCGTGAGCATAATACGATTGATGAACTATTTAAATCACTTTATTCATTTTTGACACTAGCTGTCCCACATAATCCTATGATGGGAACACTTTGAGCGACTTAAGGGTTAACCATAATAGAATTTTGAAAGCTTAAGAACAATTGTCTACAAGCGGTCATTATGTCTGTTACAATAATTAGGTGTGTACAAAAATACAGAATAGTTCGTCTGTAAAGTCCAATTCAATGGGAGTGTTCAGAATCCACAAATTAATGTCGAAACTCGTTTGCTAATATATGTAATAAAATAAAAATAGTGAAATCAAACTATAAACTCGAATACTTTCCAAACCAGGCATTGCAAGAAAGGAATCTTTCATCCCCACGAAAATCTAGTAAAAAATTTCCAAAGAGCAAATATAGCGAAAGGGGGAAATCAATGAGCGAAGACATATGGCGTAATACAATGACGCCCCTCCATTGCAGCGCCTCTGTTCCATTAAACTCCCACGATGTTCATGGTCCGCCCCTTGTTTCTGCCCTCACTCTCTGATTGGGGTGTGCTGCTAAAAGGGATGTTTATATAAAAAGCCGTAGCGCAAAAATATTATAAACTGATTTTCTACCAAGTCCTGTAATTAAGTTATAACTGGGACAGCGCTACCTTGCCTTTGGCATGCACCCTGTGTAGTTGGTCGGTTTATGCATGCAGAGCACATGATTTACGCACGCATGAATGAATTTTATATTTTCTACCTATAGAGGGGAAATTTGTCAACGCTTCCCGCATGGCAAAATCATAAATATAATTTTAATTATGTTTTATTTATTTACATAGCAGTTGTGCCATTCCCTGTCATCCTTTACCACCAATTCACATCGCAAGTTATGACAACAGCTAATGATATTGTCATCGTATACAATTAATCATCAACTGCCGATGTCAAAAATAAAGACTGCCCACACCGGCGCCAGTGTCTTTTTGGCCCGTACAAAATGCCAAGAGGGAGACAAGGAACGATTAACAGGAGACGTCATCATTTATATTATGATATATATTTACAGGTATATAAAGGAAAAGGAAGGAAAATTTAAGGAATTTTCTCGTGCTAACCACGTCGCTATTAATCTGTCAAAGTAAAGTGACAGCAGCCTGATTTTTTTTCTTTATTTTTGAAGTGGAGGACATTTCTGGTCCTTCCGTATAATATCGATGGGAAACTTTTTCGGCGACGATAGAGGATATGACTTAAAAGTTATATGAAACAGCAGAAATGTCAGACGTAAAATTTTCTCTCGAGAGCTAGAGTGTCGATTCCATAGGGGTGGTGTATTGATGGTTTTGGGCGCCAGTTAAGAAATGGTGATGAGAGTGCTTTTATTGACTTTCAAATTGATGGATGGTTTGGTGGGGAGTTGATAAGTCACACTGATAGCCTTGGGTGTACGGTGTTGATAATTGGCGAAATAACAGGTGTCGAATTGATTCGAATGGTATCAAAGGTTTATCTTGCGATAACGTGTAAGAGTGAGGAAAAATGTTTATAATTTCATTGAGATGCTCACTTTGACCACCATTTGAATTTTTTTTTGTCATTTAAGGCATATCCGATTTTTGTTCCTTGAGACTAAAACCTGAGAAAATGCAAGACATAGTGTGCCTTATTCTTATAGGGAAGTTGTCCTGAGTACCATTTTTGTGATGCACCATTATTTGAGTATTAAGAGGGCTAATTTGGTAAAACATTGTCACGCGAACAAAATTCTGACCTATTCAGCTGCATGCCAGCAGCGGATGAACAAAATGCGAACATATACAAGAAATAAATAAGGCAAACTTTTTGTTGAACAATGCACAAATGTACAGGAGGTGGGCTCCCGAATATACGCTATATTCTATATGCAAAATGTGCGTCACAGCTATAAATTTATTATACGTTGGAACGTAATCTCCTTTCTCCTATTTTAACTGTTTTTGGTAACACTTTTGAATTTTGGTTAAGTGATGCTTAATATAGGCAACAAAAATCATAAATCATTTATGTCGTTTTCCATTGGGAAAAAATAACAATCCTTTTTTTTTTTTGATCTAAATCACTTTTAATGTTCCATTGGGAAAAAATCAATTTTTTTTTGATTCGGATCACTTTTTGCAGATCTCAATATTTTTTCAGATTTACAAATACTGCCACAGAACCAATATACTTTGCAAAGCTATTTCACTTCATTTTAAGAAGTTTGCTTTCAAAAATAATGCGCAATGTTTCGTGTAAATCAAAATAACGCAAAACACAAATAGCCATGGACATATAGTTTCAGAGGGATTATTATCATCATCGTCTTCCTCGTCCTCTGAAGACTACGAATCATGAAAAATACTCCATTTGTAAATACAACAGGGAAACATCTTCTTACTCATATACTTACCGTAGTGTCCAACAAAATCCTGATCCACTTTTTTTGTTCAGTTTAGGACAATGCAAGGTATGTAACCACCTACTGATAATGAAGTCATCCTAACGTTGTATTCTACATCAAAATTATGTTCTATGCGTACACACAAGAATTTTATTACATTCTTATCATCTTCAAATATCTATCACAGTTTTTGTTTTTGTCAAATAAGCCAAGGATTGTTCTTATAAGATTGTTTGTTCTAGTTTACTCACACTTATCAGAAAATGAAAAGAGGAAAGCGACAGGCTACAAAAATAATAGAACACCACTTCCTGCCCTTTTCTATTTTCCAACAAGATCTAAAACGACGTTAACGATTGATCTTTGAAAAAAATGCGTTTAACAAATTGTTCGCTGGGAATCGACCGTCCTGACGTCATAAGTAAAGAAACCGAAAAGAATAGCACATTGTCTTCTAGTTATACCTAGTTGCGGCTTGCAGCTGTCAAGTCAAGTCAATTAGTACCTATTCACTCCGCCATTGTCGTGTGGTTAGTGAAAGAGAGTGCGGTTTGTGAATGTGCGAAATAAATAATTTAAAATAAATGTGCTTACTGGATCTAGAAACGCCGGAAAAAAAACCGTAAGTGTTTAAAAAATTGTAGTCAATATTTTACGATCAAGTATGAATGTTTATAGCAAAGCGAATCGCTTATTAAGTTAATTTTATGTCTGCGCTGACGCGACATGGCAATATCTTTAAAGAACTTCCTCTTTTGGGAAGTTTTGGTGTAAATTTAGTTTTAGTTTTAGTTCAGTTTTAAGGTAAGACCGCGTTTAAGTTGCACTAAATGATTATCTTTGATCTAATCGAATTGGCTAGACGCCCCGTTTGTTGTACTGGCTGCCTAATGATAAGTTTTCATTAAAAATTGTGTTCAAAGAATAAGTTGGCCATTTAAACGTGTTAAAACGTGCAGGTAAATGAACAACAAGGAATCTTTTTTAAGAGCGAAGCGAGAAAATACCCCAATTTGAAGCAATATAACTTTGGCTCGAACGACAGGCGAATAGCAACAGCCAAATTAGAAACCTCTCCACTAAACAGCTGAAATCTATTGCGTCCAATATCTTCAAATCTCTTACAATAGACATGGAAACGTCTTCTTTTTGCCGAGTGACTTTTTAAATTTCTGGGATCATAACAATTTCATAAATCACACTCCATTGCCCTCATGAATAATTTAAAACCAAAACACCAAACACACCCACACAGCTGACTCTGTGTCATCCCAAAGTCATCATCTCGTCCTTTCGACAAATTGGAAAAAAAAAATCCCCCAGGAAGACAAAATCTCCTGTAAATCTCTCTACCCGTATACTGATGGCATTGGCGACTGCTTCCAATCACATTCAACTGCATCCTCTCAACCACTGTCGCCCGCATCAACAAACAACCTAAGCGTTGAAAAATTGACTTTGCTGGGTTCGATGACTAAGTCCGAACCGTATATAAATGACACCCAGGTAAAAGGTAGAAGATGTCGTCTCTTCCCAATCCACGGCAGCAGGGGGAAAGCTCGAACAAAAAACCCTTTCGAAAGAAAGTCAGTACGACTGAGTTAATGAAAATTGTCCCCTTTGCCTTGTCGCTCTAGATTTACAATGTGAGCCGAAGAGAAGTATCACCCGATGGATGCCATAGCTAGTATATACATCGAGAGACATCCGTCCGTGTCCATGTACAGTACAGTACAGTCAGATGTGAATGAAATTCTTTCAAACTGACTAAACACACACTGAATGTCAAATTAATTATTCCACGAGTAGATCTATACCGTTACACAGTGAAGTGGATAAAGCCAAAGGGAGTAGCAGTCGCACATAGAGATGCCATTCGAGATGAAATCAAACCGTGTGGAAGAATAAAATCGGCTTAAAGGATATGCGGAGGTAGACTGTGTATTAGATTCACTGATGGAAGAAAGGGGCAAGGGGTCGTTCGTTCCTATAGGTACTGCCTTCGCTTCCAGATGCAACTTTGTCAAAACGCATTTGTTTCCGAATCGCATTATGACGATGAATTTGGTACTAGCAAAAGAGGGATGGCTTATTTATAGAAAAAACCAAACTACGACTTCATCCACATCAAGAAAAGCTCAGCTTTAGCCTTGGTTGGGACTCACCTAATAGCTACTGCAGGAAGTCTCTGAAGGAAGCCTCTGAAGGAAGTCTCTGAAGAAAGTCTCTGAAGGATTTGTGTCTGGAAGCTCAGCTGATTTTTTTGACTGCGACGCTCTTTAACTACCAGTCGGCTGTTACTATCAGTCAACAGCAATAATCTTCACTGATACAGCCACCTAAAGTCACCTGCAGCAATGTGATTCGTCTACCGTTTTGTAAAAGACCCTAGTGCTACATAGAAACGGGTTCAACTAACAAAGAGACCGTTTCCACTCTGCTTTCAGTTCGTTTCTTGTAAGGGGGTTTGTTTTGACATGCTGCCACGAACGATAACAACAGCAACAGCGACGTCGATGGAACGTGACTCGAATCCTTTCTACTGCTCTGCTCCTTTTGCCTAGTTTTTCTTGTTTCTTTTGTTTTTGTAATTTTCCTCAATGTCATGTGTTCGTGGACCGTAAGTCCACTATAGGATACCATGAAGTGATTCAGTTCTCTTTTTTGCTTTTTGTTTTGCTATTTCCTTCATCTTGTGTGACCCTTCCTTTGAAAATCCTTCTACAAACTTGGTTAGTATTCGTCTTCCGTGTTCGTGTTCATTGAATACACACACCACAGGCATAATCTCTTCCGTTTGGCATTATGCGGCCCTTCGATGCCTGCTTAGTTGAATGGGTAGTGTCCAGCATACAGAAGAGATAACGAACTGTGACGGAGTAAAGGAAATCCTATTCCTTACCATGTTCAATACCAATTAGTAGGCGAAAAGAAAATTGAGACATTGATTGGTAAGTTACACGCAGTAAACCAAATGAGATTGTAAACCGGCAGCACAGTCCTCATCGCTTGGGAGGGGAGTTTTTTTTTTTTTTTTTATGGCAAAGGGAACGAGAAGTGAATCTTTGTCCTGTTGAAATTAATTGGAAATGGGAGAGCATGTTGAGATTGATGAATTTTCTGTTTGACAAGTAGCAGTGCCGTTTCAAGGATTTGGTTTTTTCTCTCACAGTCACACACCAAATGGAAAAGGTGTTCCTTTTCATTTCAATTGAATTTGCATTGACTGCCATGCTTATAGAGATCGAGGCTCTGTCGAACAGTATGAATGGTATAAAATCAAAGTCTACCTGTCCAACATAATTTGTTTCTATCCACAATGCCAACCACCTCCCTGTTTCAATAAAATGTGTACACTCAGCCTGCGGTTGGACTAGATTGCCTACTCCACTTATGACTTGGGTGGTTTATCTTTAGCTCATGAAATCTCTTCGAGGTCATCATAACTCATTCGCAAGTGAGCAAGGGGGTGGTTAAACACATCCGGTGTTCAAGTCAGTTTCAGTATTTATTTTTTTTTATTTCGTTTTGCTTTTTGGGACGAACTTTAACTGGGTATCGTTGTAGCGAAACATCCTCCCTTGACATGGTTAAGTTCACCCCACACCTCCGGTTGGGTTGCTTAAATTTGCATGAACTTCAAGAGACACGGCCGCCGTACAGTAGGAGCCTGTACCTCTAACAACAACTTTATGAAGTACAAACAGCAGAGATTTCGAAGCAGAATCGCGCATCAAATATGAATTTTATGCCGCATATTTCGGTCGCTCTAGTTATAGGACACAAATTAACTGTTCATAAAGTTGAACGTTGTTTCGCCATCTGGGTTGGTTTGCTCGGGACAGTGAAAAGTTTTCTTTTCAAGGATTTTCCTTGACTTTGTCTATATTGATGTAGAAGGCCTTGGTAATGGAATATGTAGAGTTGACGGAAGCTATGAACCGTAGTGTTTTTTTTTTGTCTTGTTGGGCTGGCAATAAATATAGAGTGCGATGGGCAGAAAAGTCGAACGATCCTAGTGCACTTATTAAGGGTAGTAATTGCAGTTCGGGGATGATGGTTTATTTAAATCAGCGCAGATATTCATTTTATGTTCGTCTAGGTTGGATAAGAGGTCAAAAGTTCCATCCACATGTCCTACTCTATTGGCTTATGTGAGCCATCATTCGCATGAACTTCATTTAAGAGTACTACTTCGGCATAAGAACTTCCAATTTTAAGTCAAGAAGCCTTGCTTATTGTCACCCAGTCATATGTAAGCATTCTACAGGAAAGTTGGAGGCCGCCATAGTTTCATCTCGTATAGAGTTCGTTGTTATTTCTCTTCACATCAACGCAAACGGTAATGTCTATGGTTCGGCGCCATATAGCTCAACTGGGATGATGAGGTTCTGAAATAGAGTCTGCTTAGCGTTTCTTGACAAGGGATTCAGTACTTACTACAACACGCAGCGATTGGTGATACCATTTCCAGAGTTTCGATGTTAATAAAGTCGCTGACTACCTTGAATGTATAGCTGTCTTCTAAAACGTATCGTCTTGTTGTATCTGTTTTTGAGCTCATTCAACATTCTCTAAATCCAATTTGCAGTTATTTGTTACGCTGTTACTGCTTTATATTGCTCTTTGCAACCGGTCTGGTCGATATTTGTTCAATCACTGTCCTTTCCTCTGGCCTGTTGCATTTAATCGTCATTGCCGACGATCGTGTTGGTTCTCGGTCGCAACCACCGCTAAGCGTACAGACGGTTGTAAGGTTTGGGTTAATAAACTGTTTGGTCGCCGACGAAGGGGTAGTTTCTGCTGTGTGTGGTTCTCGGTCGCAACAACCGCTACTCAGACGATGTATCATGTATGTTTTGTTGGTTTCTTCGGTTGCAGCTGCAGCTGCTTGCTGTTATGTAATCGCCTTTCTGAACTGCCCCATAATTGTGTGACTGCTTGTGGTACTGTTTATCAGATCAGATGGCAAAGATCAATACTATATACGACGGAGTAAATGTCGAACACTGCCTTAACATCCACGAAGTCTCATTCAATTTCTGGTTGACCCCACTTGCCAGCGAACAATACCCCTAATAAAGCCCTGCCGCACTTTACTCCCGTCTTCAAATAGCGAACGTGACAACAATTTCAAATATGTACACACGGACCCGAAGCTCTCGTCAATTCATAAACGGACATGACATTATGACTCGGCGCACCATCGTAAACTTAAACCAACACCTCTTGCAAAGGACAAATCCTCATCTCATGTTAAACCTCGCAAAAGTTTCCGCCAACTTCCACCAGAAACACACACTTCACGCATTCACGAAACTTTCCATATCCTTAGTGCGTGCTCCGCGCCAGTGCCTTTTATGAAAAGGAAAATTATACTCCTGACTGCAGACTAGTAGAATTATGTTTCCATAAAACGATTCCACGCAAAGCCACTAAGGAAAACTTCCGCCGTCTACGAGTGAGTACACTTATACACTGAAATCCGCAACGTGTTAGCCCAGGGAACGCCTTTTGGTGGGTCTTTTTCGAGCTGCATGTGTGCGATGAAATTAAGGTGCTACTAATTTCGTAATGAAGCATACGCGCGCTTTTGCCCTCGGGAATATCAACTGAGATGGAATTAACTTCATTTATATGATAAACAGTTGAGTTTAAGTTGCTTCGTCTTCCTGTTCGTTTATACAGTCGCATAGGAGATGAATCCATGCTTCGCTGGCTGAAACTTTGCATGTGTGTCCATGGTTGTTACGTACTGGGCGAAATCCTTGTTGTAAATAGGAAAACTTTCTTTTGCGCTAAACTTTTCGCAGGACTCTCTGCTCTGGTGGTGTGTATGAGTAACGTGATATGCATGCGAAGAAGTTTTCTCTTCATTCTCAGTCAGCAATTTACACCAAGGTTTCCAGGGATTTCGAACTATTTTTTTTTTTGTTGCTGTCTGCATTTAATCCCAAAAGGCAGACGGTCACTGGAGAGCGTCGTGTTGTTTATCTCAGCGACGCATCAGCAACATGTTGTTGGAAATTACTGCTCCAGTCAGAATGGATGCCATTTTCAGTCGTGTCGTCGATATCTAGTCCGGCCTCGAAAACATCCATTATCCTTAATGAAATTGTTTAATTGTGAAAACAATTTACGGACCATTAACCGGAATGACTGAACAACTAGGTTGAGTTCTGAGAGAACATCATACATAGCCTAGTTCTGGCAGGAAGCCTCTCCACTCCACCTATATTATTTATGTTTGTGCAAATAATGGTTTTTCACTCAACATAATTTCAAATCAACTCCATTGCTTAGCTGTAGAGGCCGTTGCCTTCTCGTCAACTGGCTATACTGTCGTCGCCAGAAGGGTATTGTTGCTGAGAAGTATAGGTTTGAATCCCTTTTGGTTTCAATGACGAGTTTGGAGTGTGGGGGAATTGTGTTCTAAATTAAACTCGACTGCCTTGTCAAGTGTTTGTTCAAAAATTTGTTTATTATCTCAAAGGTGATCGAAAACGTCCTCAATACAGTAGTCAAATTCAGGTTTATGTCGTTTGCACATATAAGCCTTAGCATGAGTGAGTCTCCTTAAGTTTCCCCATTTACCGTTGCAATAATTAAGTTTGTTTAGGCTTGGGCCTCCTGTGTGGATGCCTTCATCGAGAAAATTAGAGTGAGAATTGCAAGAGTTTATCCGCAAAATCTCATTGTTCGGACATAACTGTCTTAAATGGTAACGTATGCGTACAGATAACATACATATCTACCTACTTGTACATAATTTTGAAGGATGTTATCGTATGTGCCCTTTTGCGTAGATGAGCATAGTTTGCCAATAACTGGAGAGACGGATTTGGCTGCTTGGGGAGCTGAGAAGTAGGATGCCAGGGTGGATAAGGCTGCATCGTTTTAGATTTTAGACTCAACACGGGATACCACAAGGTAGTACCCTGTGACTGCCACCTGCTCAGACTTTGTACAAATCAGAATCTTGTGGCTTTTAACCTGGAGTCTGACGAAAACTGGTTCTTAAGAAACATATAGGGAAAGCTTGGGACGTATAAACGGCTTACTTGGTACGGGTATTTATCCTTAACTGCCTTACAGATACCCAACTATAAATAAAAGTCAAGCTGTTAAGTCCCGAAAGCGACTCAACGCCTCAAATGTCTCATTATTTCCAATTTGAGATCAGATGTGAAAACTCCCCTCTAACGCACTAAAATCTCCCGCAGTGGCTTGATCTTTTCCGCCTATTTTCCTTAAGTTCTTGCTCTCCATCTCAGCATTGTATGTGAGCATTTTTTCGAGACGCCGCCCAAAAGCCAGGACCCGCTACATGTGGCATGTCCCACTTACCCTCATCATCATCCATCGCAAGCTAGGTAGCCATAGGTGTTTGCCTGGCTGAAAAATAAGGCGAAAAACACCCAACAGCTGAAAAATGTCTTCGAGTGTGACACATTTGGGTGACACCTTTGTGATGCTGTACTGAAAAATGTCGCGCAGTTTATATCGAACTTGTTTTTGAATAGAAGCTGCAACTGCTGGTGCTGGGGTCCTCAGCAACTCGACAGTCGACACACACAAGTTTCAAGTAATCATTGTCAACGGGACGACACCGCTGCACAAAGAACGAACCGCCCAAGTCGTCTTCTTTCTGAAGTTAAAGTTACCCATCCGGCTTAAGATTTATCTCTGTAGATTTTCGGGTATCTTGCTTTCGAAGAACTCCATCCGCACCTTAGGCGCTCTCTCGAGCGTCTCCTCCTATACCAGTTTGACACAAGAAAGTTTTCGTTTCATCTGTCTGTGTGGAGATTTTCATGCTTTACCTCTTTTCAGTCAGTCATCTTTGGTTTATCCGTGGTCCCTGAGTGAGTTCTTTAAAATAAATTACGGTCGTTGGGAATTTATTCGCTCAACCCCGGTTGCCAACCCATAGGGAACAGTTTGCCCACACGTCCTTGTGTTATCACAACAGCAGAACTTTGATTTAGATTCGCAGTTAATCTTGTGTGCAAGGAGTGCTTGAAAAATGTCCTCTCCAATGCAGTCTGTTTGTGGGAGGGCGAGTGCTTGCGTGTGTTGCTAAAGGACACACAGCGACACACAGTCCGTGTGAAACAGGAGAGCACATTGACATTAAATTGGACGCAATTGTGGTCTCGTTACGCGGTTGATGTACTCGAGATTTAATGCCGTTTATCTTGTTCGCTTGGGATAAATCACGTTGTATTGGGTTTGCGCTACTGTGTTGTTTGCCATTCCGTTGAGGGACTGGATTTAATGCCCTTTCGTAAGATGGATGTACCAAAGGATATTGGCGGCAGTTTATCAACAAATGGAGCAGTATCTTTTAAGTGCTCCTTCTGCCATGAATGACTTAGTTAATACGACGGCCCGAGTGTCCTTATTTTTACTGATTACCAGATCCACCTTATACCATACACTGTTGAAGGAATATATAAATAAATCAATTCCACGCCATTGCGCAAAGCAGGAAACTGTCTTAATCCGAGGCGCTGGTACCGCCAAACGATACACCATTATCATGTCGATAATAAATTTTAAAACCCATCACAAATATTTCGTTTTTTTGTATTCTCATACAAAACCCACAGAATGAGGACGAAGAAAAAGAGGAAATAATTCACCACCAAAAGCGGATATGAATTATAGAGGATACCATAATGCCATTGGAATTATGCCAAGAAAAGAATAGCACGCGCCCCTTATTTGCTCAGCAAAAAGGAAAAATATCCGAAAAACTTGAATTCTACGTCTTCCAATCGTTATATGCCGCAAAGGTCAAGAAACTATAATTGCGGCACACGACATGCATACACAAGACAGAAATATAGGACTAAACTATACCAAAAACAAAGTAGACGAATCAGGATGAATATTTTGCGGAGAGTGGCTTTCAAATTAAATGGAAATTTCGTTATCCTTTTATTATTTTCTTGGCTGGTAATAAATATTGCCTAATGCCATCTATAAATGGCCTCCAATGCAGGTTGGATAGAGTTAAACTCATGGGGAAGGTTATGCATTCAGAGTGTTTTGTTGAAATATGAAGTACTGGTGAACGTCTTAAAGAAAACAATCAGCTAGATCTTTTAAAGTACACAGCGTCTACAGAAAGAGTTGTTTGGCATCATAAGACGATTGTTCATTTGGATGGTCTAACAATGATTCTGTTGGATATAAGCAGACGGTGGCAGTTCTTTTCGCATGGGTGGCTAACATGCATCTGCATCTTGCCCTCACACTTTCTGTATCCGCCCGCACACACTCTTTGCTTAATTGAACGTTTAAATCAGGAAAACCTAGCAAAACAACCTAAAGTAGACAAATTAGCAACAAAACAGACCAGAGTGACTTTCGGCAGCCTTTAGGTATGCAATCATTTACGATAATGTAGCCTAAACTGGATTTTTTGGTGAATGTCTCAACTTTTGGTTCAATAAAGGGGTTTTGTAGTACCCGCTCGATTAAGATGAATAGCGCTGTTTTAAAATAAACCCACCTAATGCTGCTGTCCGAAATTTAAGTGTAATGGGTTACTGGCTATGCGTCCGCCTATCCCTTCCATCCTGTTAGAGGGTATATTATTCACTCGCTTATTATTTGTTAGCTACAAGATAAAGACTGCGTGATTAACGCAAAAACACACCCAATCAACACCAGAAACAGTAGTAGTCATAGTATACAGCCTTGTGGTGGCCCAAAGATGTTTCAATATCTATGCTAATGGTTACAATGCAACCTAGTGGTTCATGCAACATGTTTCAGTCTTAATCAATTTCGATAATGCTGAAACGCCTATTTTTTAAACAGTTTTTATTTCTTGTCTTTGCAGATTTATGAAGGAAATAACTGTGTCCTTGAATTCGTGTGCAAAGCTCATTGAAATATGCACCGATGCCGTCGTTTCTATTCCATCTCCCTTACATACTTCAAATGTCGAGGAAGCAACAGTACTACCAGCCAAAACTGTCACAATGAAAGACACCTGACAGCCGACATCTAAAGCTTGCGTTAATCAAGAAAAGTTGTCCGATTGAAATAAAATAAAAATAAAATGTTGCTCCGTGTCATGTCCTGCGTTCTGAGAATTTCAGACTGATTAGGTGAGTAGTTTCAACGTGATGCTTGTGCATACAAAAAAACTAACTTGACGGTTTATTTTTTGTATTGTATAGATTTCCCCACTATCTTCTGACTTGTGTCAACTTTTTGTCATGAACTAATATACCCAACTTAGTTCTGACCGATCTTCATCGCGTAAAAGTAACTGCATCCATTGACAATTCCCTTGATCTAATTTGAGGGCTAACATATTGTATCTAAAGAGGCTTGACAATTTTGTGTGCGAACTCCAGATCATTAACTAAAATCCCATGTGGAACAAGGTAAGTCAGCAAAGTGAACAAAATAGGTACAGCTTGAATGAACTTCTAATTGCAGTGATCGACAATCCAGGCGAAAATTGGAGCCCTACAAGTCGGCTTATTTACCATTTACCTAGTTCATGAACCTGCGTTCAATATAGGAGAGATTAGTCTTCACAACTTTCGAAAGTGAAGCGAGAATTATACAATTTGGGGCCAGCCGCAATATTACAACAAGAGGTAAGTCCATTTTTATTTACTTTCTGATTGACTGTGGGGTCACTGTTTTCGTGAATCATGTTTTTTGATTCGTATTGGAAAGGGTGTACCCTTTTAACTGCAATTTGTGAGAAAAGTTCCATCAAAAGGTGTCTCCAAAAACATGGCCAATACGAATTAAGAAGTTGTTTCCATTTTTGTCTTGATTTCATTTAAGAAACCGTTTTGGAGGAACCTTCTTTTGCATATCCGAAAGCATATGGTACCTAAATATTGTTTTTAGACCTATAGAGCTGAAAAAACAAAAACAAAAACAAAAGTAATGTCCTTAGCAACTTCTAGGGTGATCTGTGCAAAAGAGATTAAATTCGCAATTTATAGACATGTCTCCTTTACAACCCCTCTGTCTCTCCGAAGTTCTCCGGATCAATCGCTGACTGCAACAAAGTAGTTCCCCATTGGGTGCCAGTTAAACTAATTTCCCTCATATCGCCCCAAAAACAAATGAAGCAAGTCCCAACTAAATAACCACTTGCAAGCCTTCGTCCAAATTTTACGACTTAACCCAAACATTTTCTCAAGAAATCCCCTAACCCCCGGCTCAATGTAATGAACAACCAAATTGCCTACACCCTCACACATATGTGAAGCATTCATTTGATACATGTGTTAAGCACTTTGGGCGAGAGGTTAGGAACTTCCTTTTCAACCTGCCAGAACATGTGAAACTTTCAACTCTCAGTTTGGTTTCCCGGTAGAGAACTTAATCCACTCTGCAAAGTTCTGTATATATCTTCCTTAAAACCTAATGTACTTGGGAGCACAACTGCCGCCCCTTCCCTCGCCATTCGCCTTATAAATTTCCATTGCAAAATCAAATACAATGATGGGCGGTTTGGTAGCCTTCTTGCGGTGTGCTAAGGCCAACACCTCTCGGGTAAGACCCAGCTTAATCCCGTTCTTCATTAAGAGACTAAAATCGGAGAGAATGCTCCCCGCAAATATCCTTTTTGTGGTCACGAATGCCTATGTAATGCTTCAATATTATCGATTTCCATTTGCTGGCGCGCACAATAGAAAATTCTAATTGAATTGGTCCCTCCAACTCGGCTGGAACCAAAGGGTGGGTGTCGTCGTTCGTAATGGTATAGCACGTTGCGCTTTCAACACTTTCCACGTGAAACGGCAATTTACACGCGCAGCAGCAGCGACCCAGGGAAGGGTTGACCCGTTCCTGCGACCTGGTCTTTCTACAGACGAACTTAATCTAAAGTGGAAATAATCAATTCATTGGATTTCCGGTGTGCCCCGGTGCGGGTTCGTTCTGTGTTTTGGCGTATTCCTGAAGGGGAAATAACCTACATCCGGATGTGGTTTTTCTTTTTCCTCTTTCCCCTTTCCCTTTTTGGGGTTTGTTTTAGTTTGTGCGGCCATGTGGGTGGGGTTTTTGTTTTAAAGTTTCGCAAACATCGATTTGGGTGAAATTCAATGTTTTCAATTCAAACTCAGCACAGACCACTTAAAATGGATGTAGTTGTGTAGTTGAAGGGGTAGGTAACAGAACCCGATACACTCCATTAGGTTGAGTCAGTTTTCGTTGTTTAAATATATATATCTGGCCTGGTATACTGCTCGTCAGCATAATGCCTCATGATGAACTATCATCATTTATCATCCAAAGGCTGGCCCTCAATGTTTGCACCCTATTTTCGGAGTTCATTTATATAAGAGAGATGTATGGCGCCTCCGAGGACAGTATTTACTTGACACTGACTTTGTAGGGAGACAATCGATGAATGTCTGCCTCTTGGGGGGGTCGGGGGGTTTGATTGTCATAAAATATTCGAAATCGGAAGATTAATCTATTACCGCAGCTGCTATAATAGCTTAATTATAGTTGGCCGCGTCAGGTGTACGTTGACACATGAATACTTTGTATTCTGGATATTTATGTCGTAGTGGAGTGGTAAACAGTGCCGCATCGTTGATTTTAAACTGATTACACTTATTTTGCGAAATTAGACTTTCTTTATGTAATGCAATAAGCCCCTAAATTGACTTCTTTTGTGAAGGCCCGTATTCCTTTAACACAGGGAGGCGATGAGGTTCGGGCAGGTAGTTTAAATCGCTCCTTACAAGTCGAATACTCGGTCTTTTAGACAGATTTTTATACAGAGACCTAACATCGAAGTCCACGAGCGACATTGACCCAGTTAGAGTTGTCGGAAACAGTCCTGTTAGAGAGCTTGGGCAGAGTGAATGGACCTCAATGCTCTGGCCCGAAGAGTTTGAGGAATAACTCGCCTTACCGCGTCCATTTTTCATAACGTAACCATGTCACAAGACACAAATGTAAGCTAAGTCAAAAATTCGAACTATTATCCTTGCCGTTACCCAAACTTTAAAAAAGATCAATACAGACTTGCCTGCTCTCCCAGTAACAAAGGCCATCTTGCCTCGCACATCAACAGCACTCGCCAGTTCCAAAACCACAATATTCCCTCCTGCAAATTGAAATTCAAAAAAAAAAAAAAAAAAAAAAACGGAACGTGCGAACTTTTTCTTTCCCAACTCGAAACACCACTTCCCCGAGTCGTTTAATCAGTTTTTCCCAATCCTGTACATATTCCCCAATCGATTAACTAAAAACAAACTAAAACCGAAAGCCAAAGGAAACCGCTGCCGACTTCCCATCATAAAACTATACTCGTAGTACACTTCAACTTTTACGGCTAACAACAATTTTGAATCAATGTTTGCTCACGCAGTCATTCTCCTATATCTCATCAACAACTCACTCCTTGACGGATAAAGAATATTTTCCAATAAATTTCATTTCACCCAACAGTTTTAGACTTTTCGTCCTCCCTCACCCAATATGGTCCTTCTGGTATTTTGCACTTCGGTTTGAAATCCAACTTTACATTCAATTCAACAAAAAAAAAAACAACAACCAAATGATTGTCGACAACCAGAAAACCGTAACACAAGAGATGGAGGAGGATTTAAACAAAAAAAAAAAAAAAAATACCAAAAACGATCTGAAAATGCTTTGCAGTTGGATGAGTCCTTGTGCAATACTTGAACCCCTCCTCAAACAATTGCAAAGTTGTTTTAAGCGGAGAGGGCAAAGTTTCTCATGGAAATCGAAAGTTTGCTTGCTTTTTTCCCCCATCCTCTGTATCCTCACAAAACAGGATAGGAAATCGGAAAATTGCAAAACTCAATCATAATTTTCATGAATCCTTGCAAAGATTATACCGAAATGCCGTTCGGTGCGGATGGAGGCAAATTGGTTCAATTACACATGCGGATTACCATTCATTATGAACGGCTCTTTGTGTGTTTTTTTTTCTTTTTGTTGGGTCGTTTGACCTCGTTTTCGGCTCTCAATGAGTGCGCTTTCGTTTCCGACAAGTATTGAGTCACTGCGTGCGGATTATTGAGCCATACAGAGACCAATTGGGGCTTGTAGTTTGATTGGTGACCTCGTTGGCATACGGAATTTGTTGTGACGACAACACTTGATTGGGGACTGCTTCGGTAGGGAACCAAACATGGTTTTTAGTACCTATTCACACTGCCTTGGTGGTTTTTGAATTCCAAATGAGTGAGTTGATGATATTCTCAATCAATTTAAAAACTTCTCATTTCCCTTAATCAATGTTTCTCTCCATTCATTTCAAGAACTTTTAATCATTTTAACTGCCTTAGTTCTCCAACACATTTGACTGTCATCTTTTAGTCGCTTTATTTTCTAAAGGACTAGCACTATCCCTTCAGCACAACAAGATCATTGACAGGAAATTAATATTCTTTCACCTACTTCCTTCATTAAAAGTGTTCAATTTTCAAAAGCATTCAAAAATGCGCTGTACCTTAAAAACGTAATATTACTGTGTGCTGTGAAGCATATCGCAGGCGTCAGTTGTATTTGCATAGAACAAGACAAGTCCTTTTCCTCTTTTCACACCTGGCACATTCAGTGAAGTCTCGCGAAGTCACATTGCTATTCCTTTCAAATTATTGCCGAGAAAAGTGACGATGACAATGGGACTAGATGCTCTGATTATTTTTAATACTTTCCATCTCTCTTTTGCTCCTAAAAAGGATAAACTTGTAGGGGGCACCGGGGGGTTAGTGCAACAGTGAAATGAACGAACGAATGAATCCCTGATGCATTTACAGCTTACAACAGGCAAAGAATACCAGGGAAATGAAAGAAGATGTACACATTGTCTGGGGAAATTGTTTTTCTAGTTCGCTTCTGTATGTACCTACCAATCAGAAATTCTTTTTCTCACAGGATACACATGCCGTCGAAGTTTGAGGAAAAAAAAAACGAAAAAACAGAACGACAAAAAACAGAAGCAACAAATAACTGGAATTAAGTCCCACGGGGAATTAGTTTCCTTTATAATCCTACCTGATGTTCGTGGGGTTTGTTGTATACAGTTTTGTCGTGGTCAGGGACGGCTCAGCGGTGGGGGCAAGCTGCAAAGCAACAAGTTCTTACCCTGATTTAGATGGTGAAACCTGATGCAATAAATGTGGCAATACTGTGCTGAAATGTACCACAAAATCTGCCTAAACAATTCATGTCAATAAATAATACGTCTTTGTGTTATGCACAACAAAGAATATACACGCTACAAAACCTTACGTTCAAAAGCGCTTCTTTGTCAGCTACAACGCAAATAATGCGATAATCGTAAGCATCACGTTACACTGCAAAGCTACATTCAATAGTTTCAGTGCTCTACATTTATACGGCACTATTTAAAATTACGCTCATACCTCAAAGCTATCTCCGGCAATAATTATTGTAACTGTTGGGAAAAACTACACGCAACTTGGAAGCACAAAGTTTCCATCGTGTTGTAGCTGCCAGTGTAGTTCAGATGTACGTATAACTTTCCAGCGTTGTGTTTATTCAAAGTGACGAATACAGGCGTCGCAATGCTACACGCTAATGCGCCACGTGCTACTATGATACTAGTATTTTGCGATAGGCTACAGCGCTCGGTAATCGCTGCTAAGCTACAAATAAGTATCTACACTGACAATCCTAACAGGGAGTTCTTGTTCTTTTCTATTCCAAAACGTCACACTTCGCTGATGTATTGAACTAGACTAATTGCATACTAAGCTATTGGTTACTACATTACACACTACAAAGATACACTATGCACTGCACTGTAGGCTACTTCAGTAAACGCTGCACGGCACTAAGTTTCACGCAACTACGATGCACACTATCGACCTAGTGACTACTACGATACAGTAATGCACGACACTGTGCTACAAAATACCGCGCTACACATTATAATGCGCTACACACTACTCGCCTATACGGCATGTGCTTTAAGCGGCCCCTGAATACGCTTCAATGTTAACCTGCATCGGGAATGGGTTGTTCCTTCTTCCCAGCTTCATTTACGCTTTTTCTTCGCCACAACAAACCACAATCGCAATTCAGTTGCACCATCAAACTTACACAGAATTTCACATTCCAACTCCACTTGCCCAGTTTCAAATAGTTCCACATCTGTAATTAAAATTTATCTAATTTAGTAATCTGTGAAGCAGATTCAAGTGGAAAAAGTTGAAAAAAGTTTTTTAATTAAGAAAACTACGCGGGAATCACTTGGCTTACTGGCTAGTTAACCACAAAATGGTGTGATATCATCCAGCATCACAATGAATGAGATTTTTCCCTTACATCACCCTCCATCAAAATGAAATGTGATAAAGAGATAATAAAGGAAATCCCTTTTCTCTTATGACGCAAAACAGGACACAGCGCCAGGCGATGGGAAGCAGGAAACGTAAAGTGAAAACGGAAATATTTAACATAGCATTCCTTTCTTACTTTTGCCGCGCCAAACAAACATCGGAAGTCCTACGGCGCCACTTCGCCTCCCATCTAAGGGTTAAATATGTTAACCCGCAAATATTTGCGCATCAAATATACTCAACACACCCATTGCTGGTGGGGTTGGCAGGGGGCGGGAGGTTCAGGATGAGAATCGGGAAATTATTATTATTATTTGCTTGTGTGTAAATATTTGGGAATTTGTTTTCTTATTGATCATGTTGCTTCCTTTGATAATGTTTTCACTTTTTGAATATCTTGAAGGCAGACGAGGCAACTAACCAGAAGCTGCCAGCCATTGGGGTGTCGGAAAGGATGTTTATTTATTTGTTCTTTTATTTACCCACGGCTAAGGGATTGTTAAATATTTGTGTATAAGGAAGCAACGCTGATTGTGACAATTCAAAACTTTGACGGTTGTTTGGGAGTTATTCTTAATATGGGGAATTTGTGTCACGTGTACAAAGGAGGTTGGTTGAGGGGCGTGACGTTCGGTTGGTAGGGAAAGTGTGCTATAATGCGTTATAAACTGTTGACGAATGGATAAGTGGTTTTAATTTGGTTTAATTTTGGAAAGGTGTACTTCGCTTACGAAGAAAATGTCAGTTTCAAATCACTTGTTGTCTTAATATTAAAAAGACTTATTTTCTATTAGTTTTGAAAGGCCTATAGTTTTCTCGTATGGGCAAATGCAAGTTCTGACAGATCTTTGATAGTTGCCGCTACGTATGCTGCTTCTGTAGCGCTTCTTTCGTCTACTACTTGTTTAACGTAGTAGACGAATAATATAATTTTGACATTTTGTTAATCTTTGTTCTCAGATAAAGTGTTTGAGGCCACCGCTTGCGTAAATATTCAGAAATATTCCGAAATCACTAAAAAATCACTACTGTTAGTCATCTCTGCTATATACAGTGCTGTAGATCTGGTACTTTTACTGTTATTAGACATTACTCGGCTGCTAGTTTCGAGTGAACCCTTCCGAACTGTTTTAGGATTGCTCTGCCCCTACACTGTTCTGACAATACTCTTGTTGTACACTCTGTTTTTTAACTAAAAAGCTTTTGCTTAGAAACGCTACTACTTCTGTTGTTGATGATCTCAAGACTTCTAGTAGCCTCTGGCTTTACATAGACGTTTTCTTTCTATGCCATAGACCTTGATTTTTAGATTTTAGTATACGGCGAGATTGGATAGCTTCATTTTTTCCGAACACTCTGCTATAACTTTCCTACTATTAGTTTGTTGCTAATTTTAAGTACAGTTCATGAAAATCTGCTAAATTATGGCTTCTCTGTTGCTACTCTGTTGCCACTCTGTTGCCACTCCGTTGATACTTCTGTTTAGTTAAACGAGCCACTGCTACACTGTAACCTTAAGACTGTTCTTCTTGTACTCTGTTACAGATCTGTTACTGAAATTATCCTGCTGTGTTTTTCAAGTATGGCTACTCTAAAGTTGGTCCTTTGAAATTAGTCTGCTACAATGATTTTATATGTACATCTTTCTCTTAAGTCTGGCCCTTCTCCCCCGTACTCGATTCCAAGGAGATCCTGTTGACTCCGGGATCTGCTACTATGTTATCCGCTCTGTTTATTGCTCTGATTAGTCTACTACATTCATGTGGATAATCCAAATAGTGCCTCTTCTGGTACAAGTGGCTAGCTGTTAAAAGTGCAACAAATGCTAAGTGCAAGGGCCACGATTGCACGAGTCTTTAAATAATACTCTGCAACAGATTTGCTACAGCCAAGTTCTGCTTTTGGTTTCATACAGTGACATACGGTCCGCTCAACTGAGCTTGGGCGAGCGTCGGTTGAGAGGAACATTACACGACCCGCATTCCAACGGCTATAGAAAACCCGTGGATGCTTGTCTGTCGTTCTCGTTTGCGCGACCGTTGACTGCTTATCTGAAATGAAATAGTTAATGCATCGTAAAATTATCGTTGCATGAGCGTCGCATTGCCTTTTTCTGTGTTTGGTTTGACGCAGTCTCTTCCTGGTAACCACCTCAACAAGTTCTTGACTTCTTACTGTATACAGAGGCTGTTCTGTTTCTACTCTGTTATTGCTCTGCTCCGACTCTGTCCCAACATAAAAGTCTTGTAGAACTACTGCTTGACTCTTATAGACTTAGAGGTGTTCGCCAACAACTCCACTAAATATTCACTGCTCTGCTGCTGATTTTATGCACGGCTACAGAAAAACTACATTTCTACTGTAGTTCTGCTAAATCTCTGTTACGACTATGTTACTACTCTGTTACTACTCTGCTATCAGTCTGCTAATGTCCCCACACTACCCTGTTTTTCTTTTTTAACGACTATTCATGGGACTTGTGCTTTCTCGTTTACCCTTTCTTCGTAGACACTTCATTGACCTAAATCCCGTCACGAAATTTTATTTTACCATTACCTGCTATATAACCTGTTGAAGTGCGTTCATTTGTAATATCTTCTTCTCCCTTCCCTTTCATTGCCTTTTAAATTATTTCATATACCCACTGCACATAATTCGAATCAAATTCTAAAATAAGCGCGCACTGCCAAAAACTTTCGCTAATTTCAAGACCATTTGCACAACAAATTGTCAAAAGTTGCTGCATCCCATTTAATTCATTGTCACTCTCCTTGGATCAACAAATTACCACTGCATTTCCCCATGAATATGAAATTGGATCCCAACTCGAAAATTACCATTTTACAGAGTGTCCTTTTGAGAAACTTCTCATTTCCCTACACACAAGAAAAAAAATATATACAAACAACATCAGCCGTACAAAAAAACTTTTCCCATCTCATTGTTGCTTGGTTACAGTCTTCCTTCCATAGATGACGGGTTGTCTTGCATCGTTTCGAAAACAGAAAAAAAAAATTGCAAAACCCACTTTAATCCAGTTTAAGCCATTATTTTCAAAACACTGGGCACGATTTTAGCCAGATTGTTTTCGGTTCCTTCGGCGCAAGAAGTTTTCCATCCTCTAATTAGAAGCGTGAGGGGATTTGATTTTGTAACCTTCCCAACATCATTTAGTGGACATTTTTCCCGAGCTCGCTCAATAGTATTACATCGAATTAACAAAGCAACGCACAACGGGTCGCAAACAACAATAGGAGATGCAGCGAACAACAAAGTGTTGTAACCACACAATATACAACCGAAAAGGGTGTCGGCAAGGACGATAGCATTCTTATATATAAATGACTCATAAAATCTCGAAGGGAAAACTTTTAATGATAAAACTTTGTGTGCGCGCTACCATTTATTTTTTATTTATTTATTTTTTTTTGCCGAAGTGCCGAAGATTTGCCGTGGACATTCATGGTGAAGCAGAATCCTCTATATTCGAGTAGGAGCGCAAGTTTGATTGTTGTGTTGTTTGTTTGGTTGGTGTTTCGATGTCCTGTTGTCATAGCAACTGCAAGTCCATTGAAAGTGGGAAATGGGAAAAAGAGGTCGCATCTATAACGCAGAGGAAAGGAATTGAAGGAGTGGAGCTATTTAGAATTTGTATTCCTTTCCTCGTTGGCCTTTTATATCATCATTCCCATGGAGTTTCTGTGTGACAGTTTATTTCCAGGTAATGCCTGGCAAGGTGGTCAAATCATAGCAGTTGTTGGGATTTTTGTTCAGTTAAGATTTGGGGAATTTTCCAATGCAATTTAAAAGACCAAAAATAAACACTCATGAACACTGTTTCACTAATTAGTCTTAGAACCTATGAAATACATTTAAAATGAGTTAGACACATATTTAGGACACTAAAAAAAAAGATAATCTCCTCCAGAAAATATCTGCAATCTGCTCAGTGTTAACTTTCGAAAAAAAAATGTCCCCCTTTTTTATCATCAAAATCATTCGATCGACAAAAATTTATAATTTGTTCCTCTTAGTAAAATTTGCTTGCTTACACATAAAATAAAAGGACACAAAGTACAAAGTTTCCTTCAAACTCCTTTGAATGAGGGACATTCCCTTTCTTTATATAGGAAATTCTTTAGTACTAAGACAAAGTGGACAGAAAATTATTCACTCATCCATTTCAAAGCACAATTTGAAGAATGAAATAATTTATTCGTCTGCGCCAACATTTATTTTTAAATTGGTGTTTGATTTTTTTCCTTTTTCTTCCCTCGGTCTGTGATCACTGAATCTGTATCTGTTTAACTGCCAGTGTTGGCAATCATACGGATACGACTTCATTTCAGACTCGTTAGATTACGTATTGATTCCTACAACATAGCTATGCCAGCGACATGCTAAATTAAATCGTTATCCCTATTCGATGTCCTGCAGAACCTATCTCTATTTTCCACTAAGCCGCACGCACAATTAAATCCCAATTAACAACATTTCCAGTTGCACACATCTAGTCCCAACGACAAAACATTCTCGCTGCGATTTACATCCTTTTGCACACAAATTTAATATTTTAAACCCTTTCCAACGAGTATGCATCAAATGAATTCCGTCTCCTAGCCGACTGACCAACATACCGACATATGCCGGACACAAGGCTCGCCCCGGGGCAATTTAAGTCCGCCAAATCGTTATTAAAGTCGATGGACGCGCCATTTTGCTGGCGGGACAGCTACAGCTGGTAGGCAATCCAAAACCGGGGGTCCTTAAAATTAATAGAAATTCAGCTTGTCCGTGCGAATGTCCGGGTCCGATTGAGGTAGACCGATTTTCGAGTTTGGCCTCGCGAATTACAGCGATGCTGGAGTGAAATTAATGAAATTACGTCAATCTGTGCCAGAGCTGCACGTGGAGGCGGCAGCTGTTGTGTCTGTACATATAGGTCGCGATCCGGCCGCTAACGATTCCACACACACTCACCCGATGCCAAGTTATTTGCGACTTGTGTGTGGTGGCGAGCCAGTTGACCTGAACTTGTGCGCCTTGTTTGGGGCCGTGGATTTCTTTTTAATTAATGATCCACCCATGCTGTCATTCCAAGTGCAATGGTATCCATATTGGTGTCGCATTGTTGTTTTTTTTTTTTGTTGTTGTTTCGTTACGAGTCCTTTTGCCTCGTTGCACACAATTTGCCACCAATTCATCACACACAAACTTGTGCAGTATGTAGTGCACGCATGCAGCAGTAAGGACGTTCAGTGGCTGCGACATTTCTACTGCAACTCTGACTATGTGGCTATTTTTACTGACGATGTCCCGTCTGTCAGGTTTTTAATGCAATTTGCTGGGTGACGGCGCGGCCAGTTAGAATGCCGTGGCATCACAGTCAGGTTAGAGGAGAAAACTGCACACAAAACTCGGGTGCGGTCTACGTAATAAATTATTCCAAAGTAATTGCGACTGTTGTCGGTATAATTAATTACAGTTGGAGAGATTTTTCGTCCTTTTTTCGTTGTTTGTTGCTTGTCAGAAGGATAGTAAATTGTCCTGATTTTATATGTAACCATTTGGAAATTTGTTGCATGGTTTCGGTTTTGGGGTTACTGTTGGGGTTTTTTTTCTGTCGGAGTACATTTGTAATTATTGTGGTTTCATTGTTGGGCAAATTGGCGGTCTTTACCGAGAGAGGGAGAGAGGGTGAGATTGAGAGAGAGAGAGAGCGAGAGAGAGAGAGAGGGAGATATATAGAGAGACAGAGAGAGAGAGCGAGAGAGGAGGTGGACTGATGAATGACCAACATAACATGGAGACCGACATGGATATCAGAACAAACCTGTTCCACAAAACGTTCTCTAGAAATTACCGAACAAATGGGGTGGGGGGAGGGTTGCAATTGTCGAACGCTCTTATTACCAAAAGCAAGTCTTACTAGATAGTACCGGCTTCGATGAAAAATGTATTGAAGGAGACTCTCCTTTTAATCGCCTTCAAAGACCTTAAAAGATTAGCATGAACTTGTGAGGTCAACATCTAGCGTTAAGAAGTTCCCAACCCAAAGCATGCTCAAGCTCATACGACTCCTGCAGTCTGACAGAAAGATTTCGAAATGCACTCTTAATCCCCAACATGTAAAAGTCATCCCACCCCCGTCCCCGACTAACATTGATCCACTTATTCCATCCGTCATGTCAGCGCCACTCATCCGCCCGCTTTCGCATTTAAGTGCACTTCAGCCGCATATGTGTGCCGAGTCCCCAGCACTATAATCCTGCCGCACTCTAGGACGTTTTAAACTCCCTTAACTGGCGCTGCTGCAGTCATCGTCACCTATATACACCTGTTGAATGCGCTCACTCATTTATTTGCTCTTGAAATGCACACACATATCCAAACAGAGGAGAACACTTAATATGGAATATCCTTTCGGTAACATATGTACCGTCTCACTGGTGCACCACCGCCAGCCCACCAGAGGGGGGATATTCAAAAGCAGCTCTGCTTGGAAGTTTTTGAGGAAATTGAATTTATTAATCCACACCTCTGTGCCTCCCGCTCGTGAGTATAGTCATCGCAATCATGTCATACCAGCAGGAGCAACATCCTCGACAAACGATGGCGGTGGTTATATAATGGAGGCACTGATGACGATGAGGAAGCGCCGGCTTCGACTAAAGGATAAAGACTTGCCAAACCCAATGGCGGAGTGCAAATGCAATGGAATTTTCATGCAATCTCCTTAGGGTAAATATTTCCATAATGACGAGCCGGTTTCAGGATGATGATGATGATGAGGATGTTGATGCCCTGGCATCACTCTCGACGATTGTGATGAGGTGACATAGTCAAATAAAATCGTTTGCATTGTTCTCATATGTGGGTTTTGATCTTTTGCAGGGCAATGGGCGGGCGGTTGGTAATAGATTTGCAGAAATAGCTGAGCGAAAGTAGCAGAAAATTTGTGCGCTTGTAACTGCATTCGAGACAAATAATTGCATATTATGTTGGCGCATTTTACTCGTAGCTTAGCTTATTAGCTAGAGTGGGCCATCTCTGTGTTTGCTGTTGATATGTATTTATAGCTTTTTGCACGAGGGATATTAATTAAGTTTCTGTGGGCTGGTGCGTCGGATAATGGAGGACAAGCTGCGGTATGGTAAAAATTAACTGCAGAGACACGAGTGGAATTCCCACACATAAGGGTAGGGATGCTTGCAATATGCGATCATGGGGGTAGTTTTTTAGCGGCTTGTGAGGAGAGTTATTCAATTTTTCTGTTTTTTTGTGACTTTTTTGACGTCTTTTCTGCGACAATTATGAAGCGGTTTTCGGGGTGAATCTTGGGCTGTGTTTGAGGCCTTTCTTGGGCCACTTTTTTTGGAAATTTTTCGAGCGTTTTTCTTCCCAATTTTTGTGGTGGCTTTGAGTAGTTTTTACGGGTGGTTTTTGGTCCTTAGGGTTGTTTTGGGGCTCGTTTTGGACGAAGCGGTTCGAGGGGCGATATTTGTTGAGGAAGCGTCTTTCTTCCCAGTTTTTGTGACGGATTTCAGTAGTTCTTGGTTTTTGGTGCTTATATGTTTTGGGCGTACTTTTTAGGTCATTGAAGAAGCGGTTCTGGCGGCGATATTTTGGGTGTGTTTTATGGCCATTCTGGGGCACTTTATTGGATGTTTTTGGAGCTTTTTTTCTTCCCAATTTTTGTGGTGTTTTGGAGACTTTTTTGAAGTCTTTTCTTGGGACATTCATGAAGCGGATTTATTGTATGTTTTTGGAAGGTTTTACTTCCCAATTTTTGTGGTGGCTTTGAGTAGTTTTTACGGGTGGTTTTGGGTCCTTAGGGTTGCTTTCGGGCGTGTTTTGGACGAAGCGGTTCTAGAGGCGTTATTTTTTGAGGAAGCGTCTTTCTTCCCAGTTTTTGTGGCGGATTTCAGTAGTTCTTGGCTTTTGGTGCTTACATGTTTTGGGCGTACTTTTTAGGTCATTGAAGAAGCGGTTCTGGAGTCTAGAGTCTTTTTTTTTTTTTTGGACGAGGCGGTTCTGGGGCCGATCTTTTTTGAAGAAGAAATACGCTCCGAAAACATCCAACAAAATTGCCCAAGAACACTTTGTTTTGCGAGCGTTTTCTTCACAATTCTTGTGGTGGATTTGACTAGATTCTAACTGGGTAGTGGAACGTTTTCTTTAGCCGTTTGTTGGCCTTTTTTGTTGTTGATTCATTTAGGGTCGTTTTCTGTTGCATTTTTCCCGATTTTCCTTGTACATTTGTTGGGGATATTTGGAAACTTTGCTGCGGCGCTTACGGGGTGAGGTCCTATTTCGTATTGTTTCTTGTGTGAATTTGGGGCGTTTTGTGCGGTTGGAGGGGAATTTGTACTCTCTTTTTGAGGGAGTGTAGTTGGGCATTTTCTTCCAATTTGGAGAGATATTTTTGTTGTTTCTTAAACATTTTCATGTCATATTTCTGAAGTGGTTATCAGACACTTTTTGTGACGTATTCTGACGCGGTTTTGGGGGAATTTCTTTGTCTTATTATTAGGGGTTTTTTTTTTATATATTTTACCCGTATGATCTATATATTATGTAGGTCATTGATTTCTAAGGTTTACAACAACAGATGGATCTCCTACTATTGCCTTAAACCACAAAAATCAATGATTTGTATAGATCATATGGGTAAAATAAAAAAAACGCCTATTGATGCCCTTCGCGAGGTTTTACATTTTTTTATTACGTTCTTTGGGGTCGGCTTATTGCCGACCTTTGGGATATTTTTTCTCGATTACGTAGTAAGAGAAAGATATTGCATTCGTACAAAATTTCGAACTCGAGATGTTAAACATATATTACGACGATAGAGGAACTAAAAAAAGTGTGTCTCGAAATTCTGTCCATGCGAGGGTATAACTGTCTTGAAAGAGCTTCTCAATTAGCCGTTTGGAATCGGCATCAAATTGTAGATCCCTTGCATTCGTTCCAAAAATGAAAAAAAAAAAAAAAACTCACATAAATCAAATGCTTGGGAGAAGCTAGGCCTTGGGTCCAAACGGACCTGTTGCGCCAACTATTTATTATTTATTTACATTCAATATTAATGGTACTTCCCACGCAAAATTTTCATAGCAGTTCGATTTGTTCGAAAACGGCTCTGGAGATTTCAACCAAAATTGATATTTCAGCTTAAGTGGATTGGGCTACCATGACCTCATACCCAGATTTTGGCTAAAAAATCGAAAAACGGTACTTTTGAAATTTAAACATGTCTCGAAAACGGTCCATACGATTGTAACAAAAATTGATTTCTAAGGTAATAAGGTCATTTCTAACTTAATAGCAAACTCAGTTTTTGTCTATATTACCGTGCAATGGACTTTTGAAAGAAAAATTGTTTTTAAAAATTTAGTCAACTTGAAAACGGCGATAACGATTTTGACCAAATTGCATACCTACAGTAAAATTTATGTTCTCAAAACTATTGCGTCTTTAGTTTTCCATTTGAATCACTGAAAATGCTGATTTAAAAAACTGCTGATATCTCGAAAACCCCATTTTCGATAATACGTCTAAAACCAAGTAATGGTTACATCCCAAACAATATCTCATGCTCAGTTGTCAGCTAAATGGTTAAGCCATAGTATTTTTCAAACTATACATTGCAATATTTGCTACTGTCTTTTCTGGGGATTTTTTTACTAAAACCGCTCTTACGATTTTGATCAAAATACATATATATAGTTGGCGCAACAGGTCCGTAGGGACCCAAGGCCTAGCTTCTCGCAACCATTCGTTTTGTGTGAGTTTTATTTTTGGAACGAATGGAAGGGATCTACACTTTTATGCCGATTCCAAACGGCTAAATGATCAAAATACATACTAAATATTAAATAAGTATTCTATTGGCTACGGTACACCAAAACCGACTTCCGGTGCAACCAAAGTGGCATTTCCTGAGACCGATACGCTTTTTTTTTGTCGGCATAGACTTGTGCTTTGACTTAGCCCCAAAGAAAATAATCTCGAGCTTCCAAACAGAATCCTTTTGCAATATTCTCCTAGTTGAAGTATGTAAAGTTAGTCGCGAAATTGATATTTTTGTTCAACGGCTCCAGCTGCTATATTCACCTCTCACTTTGGTCCCTGAGAGGTTATGGCACTCCGAGCTCGAACTTTGTTAATATTTCTTAATAATTTCTAAACAAATTCTCAAGCGAAGAACCACCCCATCTCCTTGCGACGATGTCAAATCCAATAAAACATTCTTGTACACCGATCCTGTGCCAAACAGCACCCACCGGACTTCCAACTTCTTTCGTACAGCAATAAATAACAATGCTTGGTTAACCCACTTCGTTAGCTTATTTCAGCCAATTCCTTAAATGTACACAATTTCCTTGCAACAACTTCATAACCATGCCTGCCCTCCAATATGCTCAAGTGTCCCTTATCCCTACGAATGCAGTAAATTAACTCGCCGACGACTCCCAACATCATCGTTGTGCGGCAATGTTTCGACCAATTTCCAAACGAATGAATCCCATAAATCAATTGTCAACATATGCCAATCATAACCTCAATCCAGTCCCAAAATATTCATGGTTCACTTAACGCCCTGCGAACCCTACCCGAGCAGGCATTAAATATACGACTGCAAGTGTGTGAAAGCACATATTCATCATGGTCGCACAATAAGACTCGTACGATGCTGCACCGGAATCGAGGTCCCTCAAGGAAGGCAACCTAAAGTGGACTTACTTCCAAACGGAACCGTCCCCAGTATATGTATTGGAATGAACCCCCTTTCGGTTCATTCAGTTTCTAAGAACGAGGCGATGGAATCTTGAAGTTACTTCCTCAAGTGCAGCGCTGTGAAAACTTTGCCCAAAAACTGACTGGCCATAGTGTTGTGTAAATGTAATGCCTCTCTGTGTGTGGGCGCATCATGTATGTCAACAGCAGGGAGGAAACCAATTTCGACAAAGGAACAGAGCCAACAATAAAATATTTTGAATAGGATATTTGGGGATTTGGAAGTTCCGAAAACTTTCCTCATTTCGTGAATCCATATGAAGTCATTACGGGCTGGCCTTCTATACGATACACAGAAATCTCGTCCTTCGGATGGAGATATTGTGTTTGTGCCTGGCTTTTAATTGGTAGTTGCAATTGCAGATTGCCTCTGCTGAATCGGATTTAGCAGGCTGACGACGACGACCATCTTCAAAATTTGCTTTGGGCTGTGATGCGTGAATATGGCAACTTAATGGTCACTGGAAGTAACAAATGTGTTACAAGCTTAAAACTACCAAGTTTTCGCTGCTGTTTGGGAAGTTTTCATACGGCAAAACGTCGGACAGCTGATTGGCAGCAATATCGATTTTCGAATTGACTCGCTCTGGGGTGAATATAAGGATGAAGAAAAATTTCAAATTTACTGAATTGAGCTTAGGTTGTGGCTTTAGGTTTGGGGAGAACTTTGAAAGTTGTCATCTTCTCGCACGAAGGCCCAACAATTTTTATTCCAAAAGCAGCCCAGTGACAGCTCTCGCTTCACTTAGACCTGAATGAGTTCGAACTGCGTTAGCTGTATGAGGAAAAATAATACCCTGGGCAATTTTAAAATGTTGGTGTTTTGCGCGGTTTTGTATTAAAAAGGCCCCACTTACGAGTATGCCTTCGATTTTCCTTTATTCCCGTGAAGGATTTTTTGATTTTTTGAAATGATACGAAGAAATATTTTCGTAGGTTGTGGTTTGACAAATAAGCTGGTTCCACTTTGAAAGGACGTGCCCATTTTGAACTTAAGAACTTTTGAACCTTTGATCTTTTGCCCTTTTGAAACTTTGAATTTTTGAACCTTTGAACTTTTGACCTTCTGACCTTTTGAACTTTTGGACCTTTGAACCTTTGGACTGTTGTACCTTTGAACTTTAAACTTTTGGACATTTGAACTTTTAAATTTTGTACCTTTGAATTTTTATCTTTTGGACCTTTGAACTTTGAAATTTTGAAACTTTGAACATTTTAAATTTTGAACCTTTGAACTTTTAAACCCTTGAACTTTTGAACCCTTAAGCTTTTGAACTATTTAACTCTTGAACCTTTGAACTTTTGAACCTATGAACCTTCGACCTTTTGAACGTTTGAACCTTTGAACTTTTGACCTTTTGAACTTTTCTGCCTTTGAACTTTTAACTTTTGGACCTTTGAACTTTTGAACCTTTGAACATTTTAAATTTTGAACCTTTGAACATTTCAAATTGTGAACCTTTGAACTTTTGAACCTGTGAACCTTTGACCTTTTGAACGTTTGAACCTTTGAACTTTTGACCTTTTGAACTTTTGTTCCTTTGAACTTTTAACTATTGGACCTTTGAACCTTTGAACTTTTGGACCTTTGAACATTTGAACTTTTAAACTTTTGAACCCTTGAACTTTTGAACCCTTAAGCTTTTGAAATTTTGAACCTTTGAACCCTTGAACCTGTGGACTTTTGACCGTTTGAACTTTTGAACTTTTTATCTTTGGAACCTTTGTTTTTTTTAATTTTTGAAATTTTAAACTTTCGAACACTCGAACTCTCGACCTTTCGAACTTTTCAACTTTTGTCCTTTTGTCCTTTTGACCTTTTGAACTTTAGAAATTTTTAACTTATCATGCAGTGGGAAACCCATTTGACGTTTGCCAGCACAGCTGTTTAACTCACACTTTACAGACATCAAAATATAACAGATCTACCTTATGCTCTACAGTCTACCCATCAAACCTGAATCAGAACAATAGGCGGGCAAAGTTCTTTACTCAAATAAAACTCACCCAGTCAAATATATGCGATAAAGTCACTCACTAAGACGATAATCGTTCGGCCAAACTTTAATCCTTAATCCGCTTCCGTCGTCATCATCATCATCACCGTCGTCGTCGTATAATCATCACTAAACGACAAAATCTTTCAGCAAAATTAAGCGAATTTCCTTTGGCAAACAAAGAATTGAAGAAAACTGTAATCCCATCACGCAATCCCCGACAAAGAAGGGATGAAACTAGGATCAAATTGGATGAAAGGAGAATGCAAAACTTTTCCCCATCATTATGCTCATACGCATTATGGTAGCAGCGGCATTCTGCCCCAAACGCACTGGCACTGATGTCATTAACAAACTTTCAGCACACAGGATAATGGAAAAGGACTCGACAAAAGAAATTAATGAATCTTAAGTAGGCCGCATACAATTTGCCACACAACTTCCATCGAGGTATTTATAGAATTTTGGTTGGGCACCAGGCAACCGGTTCGAAATTGATGAAAGAGTAGCTAACCTCGAAGTCATCCTTGACTGCAATTATCGTTCGTGTATGTATATTTTATCAATGTTCTCCATGCAGTACGAATTTCCTTTGCCAACTGCCAATCGGCAATAGATTTCAGAAATTTCCTTTGAAAATTCCCCCCGCACGCCGTTACGCCCCAGTGAAAAGTAGCATCATGCGTCCCACGGGAACCCAGTCGAGTGGGAGTGCCGAAAGAGTAATAATATCCTCGTTTCATCTTTCTTGTTCCATGTCTCGGTATCTACTAATGTTCATTTCGTATGAAATTGCACATTTTGTGCGGAACACAGGATCGCATTATGTATAGAAGGCGAAAGTACAATCACTTTTGAAATAAATCCTTCTTCGAAATTGGATAGACGATAGACGGGGAAAGCACACACACACACACAGTTGTGCAGTTGAACAGAGCAAAGAAACATTAAAAAGGATGTGTTATCTATGAGCGAACAGAACATGGAATTGAAATTCAATTTCCGGTAATAAATGACAATTTGTAATAAATGCGTTTGCGAAAAGGAAAAAAAAAATGCCCGGAATTGAAGGAAACTCCGAAATATCCCGATACAGCTGGATGTGAGTGGGTGGCGCCTAATGACTGTTTCAATTGAATTTCCCGCTGGTGATGGCGAAACTCGAGTCATGATTGAGTGACTGCGTTCTTACAGAATGTCACTCCTTCGACGGGTGGATTTGGGATATGTTCCCAATTACATGCTTAGATCTTGTTCTGTCATTATTGCTTGTAAGGTGACTTTATGTCGGTGGAGTTTTTTCTAGGAAGCCCATCCATATTGGATGCCATCGATGGAAAGGGGCTTTTCGTCGTAAAATGCTCCGCATTTCGATTTTTATAGTTTTAACGGAAAAATTCTTGTAAAATGCCAGGCGAATTTTTCGTGAACAGAGTTTTGAATATATATATATAGTTGGCGCAACAGGTCTGTAGAGACCCAAGGCCTAGCTTCTCACAACCATTCGTTTTGTGTGAGTTTCATTTTTGGAACGAATGGAAGGGATCTACAATTTTATGCCGATTCCAAACGGCTAATTGAGAAGCTCTAAGGACAGTTATACTCTCGGATGTTTGTCAGACGTTCGCGAGAGGCGGCGCAGTGGAAAAAACCCTAAGTTGGAATTTGGGTTTTTGCGGGATTCGAACCTGGGACCCCTCGCTTAGTAGTCCAACACACTAACCACTAAGCCACTGTCGAGTATTATTATTATTATTATGTGAAAGGGGTTATTGTACTGCGACGTTTGGTCTATTGTACCCCCTGCTTACGCCTCAGAGAGGTATGTTCCCTCATAAGAGTTCCCTCACAGTATGATTCTTTTCGGAACCATTTTAGAGGTTCTTGGACTCTTCTTTCTCCTTGGCGGAAGAAATCTGTCCTATAGCACTCTCTCCAGTCTAGTTTCCTTTAAGAATCTAAGGATGAGAGCTGGCTCCAATGACAGTATTTCCTCATCAGATAGTTGGTACTTGCCCAAGTATTTCAATCTTGTGGGTCAGTGCCCCACAAAATCCCAGCAAGTGTTCTGGGATTTCACTGGACTCATCGCAGAATCTGCAGAGACCTTCTTTAGATATACCCAGTTTCTTAAGGTGTTGCTTGAGTCTACAGTGCCCCGTTAGGATACGGAGGTTATTTTTGCTCATGCCGATGCAAGCTTGGAATCTTTTTTGGTTGTATTGCCCAAGAAGTTTCTTAGCCTGCCTCATGCCCTGAGTGCTATGCCAGGTTCTTGCCCTGTTTTCTTTCTCTAGTTTCCTAAATACTTCTTTGAGGGTGTGATCCCCTATTCCGCAGAATGGTTAAGGGCCTATGAAAGTTTCTGATGCTCCCTTTCATGCAAGGGAGTCGGCCATTTCGTTCCCCTCTATTCCTACGTGGCCAGGCACCCAGCAGAGGGTTATTTTGTTTCTCCCACCAAGTTCATTAAGTTTCTGTAGGCTTTCCTAGTGATGCAGGAATCAAGTGCCATAATAGCAGCCTCGCTGTTTGACATTATAGCTATATCACAGTTGACTTCGTTTCTGTCGAGGTTTATTTGGACACATCTGTCTATGGCATAGATTTCAGCCTGAAAGATGTTGGTACTTTTTCCCATTGATTCAGAATATTTGGTTCCAGGCCCAAAAACTCCCGCTCCAGTTCCCTCGTCAGTTCTCGACCCATCTGTGTACCACTTTGTTGTGTGATTGCTCAGTCTGTGAATTGTGGATTCATTGCTCCAGTTCTTTTTATTGCTCAGTAAGTAGTAACAAAGTTCTTTTGGAAATCAAATCTTTTGATGATGTCGTCTCTAGGAAAGGCCAATAGTGGTTGTTTTTTGAGTAGTACGTCAAACTGTCTGAGTGTGATGCACTTTCCTCTTCCTTTTCCCTCCTTGGCCATTCTTAGGATCGTTTTACTTGCACATTCCTCAACGACGAGGTGCAACGGAGTTAGTTCCAATAGTTCCATAGCTGCGGTTGGGCTAGTTCTTATGGCTCCTGTAATACAGAGGCATGCCAGTCTTTGCACTTTATTTAGTGTCTTCCTTGTGGTGGATAGACTGGTTCTTTTTGCTCATGCAATCGCTCCATATGTGATCATTGGTCTCACAATAGCGATATACATCCATCTGAGGATGGTCGGGCTACATCCCCAGGATTTGCCAGCCCGCGTTGCTTTCCTGGTTATCTCTTCTGTGTGTTTTTTCCAGACGAGTTTGCTGTCCAGGTCTAGTTCCAGATATTTAACTTCATTGACCGATGTCAGTGTTGTACCCGATAACCTTATCGGCCTCAGTCGTTCAAGTTTTCTTTTCCCCGTGAATGGTACTATTGTTGTTTTTGCCGGATTAAGGCTAAGCCCAGCTGTTACGCACCAATCTCGAGTTATTTCGAGCCCCCTTTGTATAATGTCACATAGGGTTCCCTCAAATCTACCCCTGGCAATAATTACTATGTCATCAGCATAATGCTTGACATTTAATACCCTGGTTCGTCAATTTCTCAAGTAACTCGTCCACTACAAGACATTAGGGGGGATAAAACTCCTCCTTGCGGACAGCCTCTTGCTGTGTTAACCTTGTTAATACCTTCTGATGTGAGAGTCCCTGCTGATCTTGTGCTCAGGAGTTCGTACATCCACCTCGATACTGTGTTATTTACTCCTTTTCTATCAAGAGCTCGTATAATTGCATCATGCGATGTGTTATCGAATGCTCCCTCGATGTCCAAGAAGGCACACAATACTATCTCTTTCGCTTCAAGAGCGTTTTCCCTCTTTCGGAATGAACACTAACTTCGCTCGTCTCCACTGGTTTGGTATGTAGCCCAGTGCCAGACTGCTTTTAAAAGTTCTTGCCAAATGTGGAAGCCATTTCGCCCTTTTTGTAGTAGGACTGGCGTTCAGTTCTTAAAGAAGAACAAAAACAAATCTGTCGCGATTTGTATGTTCTCTTACAACGAATAATCCACGGCCGCAAATTTAAATACTGTTCCCTAGCAAGTTTGCATAACCTTCTTTTATGATTTCGCTAGGCTGTTCGGATTTGATTTTATTCTTAATGGCGGCCGATTACTACCCCACATTCACTAATTGTGGTGAAACACATGCATCGCTTGGGATTCTTCCGCGAACTTGATGACGAACGAAGTGTTCTTCCGCGGAAGTCGAAGCGAACTAAATGCGCATTGCTAGTTTAATATGAAATTTAGAAAACTTCAAACTTATTGAAATTTTGTATGAATTTTTTTTTCAATGATACTCTTTGACCTGAAGCTTTTGTAATCCTACTATTCGATATAAGTTGTAATCTACTGGGTTCTAGGGGTGTTCTTCTTGTCCTATCTCGTTCTCTATCTCGTTCAGGGACTTGCATATTTTTCGCTGCTTCGAAGAGCCTGCTCTTTGGTTCCGGGCAACAAGTTACATAAACTAAATATAAATTTGATACAATTCGTTCATAGAAGACCAAAAGATCAAGTTTGTCACATCCGCTCGCTTGCGTGAGTTTTTATTTTTGGCACTAACCGAGGAAGTCTCACAGTTCGTGTTTCTTATTACATGTTTTTTTTCGACTTGTTGTCCTTGAGGAAAAAATTCTTAAAAAAAGTATATCATGTGACAACCTGGAATATTGCTCTTCAGCTCTGTCTCAAAGCTCATTACGCTCGACAAGTAAAACTTTGCCACTACAAGATTAATCGACTTCTATGGAGAATTTGTCAGACATTATTCCATGGATGCTGATTAGATGGCAATGCGTCACAAAATCTATTATAGCGCAACATTAATCTGCCGCAAGTCATTTACACGGAAACCCACACCCATACCTAAGTACCTAAGGATACCGAATAATTCAGTTTTCAAATAATTCCAACTTCATTACCAAGAGCCATGAATCATTAATCCAAACTTGCAATTAATTCATCAAACTGTCCTCAACGCAAGCACAATCGAAGCAATTTTGATTAATTGCAATTCTGTTAATCTGCGAGTACATACACCATCAGCCGTCATCGGAAGCAAATGGGGCTAAAAAAATGAAAGAAAAAAAAACAGGAAACAACAAAAAGACGGCCACGACGAAGTAAACAAAATGCTGGTTCGAACAAATGATTGGAAGAGAAATCAGCGCGCACCCTGACAAAGTTTTCCCATTTCGCTGAATATATTCGCATACGGGAAATAATAAAATATTTACTTTTGCACATGCCGATTGTCTCGCTCTTTCTCTGTCTCTGAACAGCAATCTAAGTAAAAGGATAAGAACCATCAATTGAAAGTTTCCAGCAGTGGCAAGAAGATTTCCAGGATAACGATTTTCTAGTTTTATTGTTTTTTTTTTTGCTTTTGTTTCCGTCGACCGCAACTAAACTTTTCCTCTCCGCAGCACGCAGTGGTAATCAAGATGAAACTTTGAAATGAGCTGGTAATGCACCAAGGATATCTGTGCCACAGGAGCACATACACTACACGTATCTATACAGCGAGAGTGAAAGGCCACAAAACGAGATTTTCCTCCTTTCTTTTGTTTTTTGTTTTCTGTCTTTTTTTTCGTTTGCATTCCACTTTCCAGCTTCGATTGAAAATTGCATAAAAAAGGTGGAAAAGCCCCAAACAATAGTTTTATGTTGGCCAAAACTTTAATTGAGTTTTAACCAAATACACATACACACAGTGAAAACAAAATTTTCAATTGAATTCGCCAGAATCCACTATAGTCGTGCAGTTGGCATTCGGGCACGACTATATGTGGTGCAGGGGTACACACTACACAGTATCCTGGGAAATTTGCTTATCATACACTCGTATGTGGAGTTTTTGCTTCCCTTCTTCCTTGCAGGGAAAACAATTTCCATTTCCATTTCCATTTGCTTACAACACGTTTGTGGCGAACGACCGAAGCCGCCGCCGGTGGGTGGGGGAAGGAAATCTTTGTTGAAACCAAATAAACCACAATTAGAAAATTTCTACCGGTAGATGGAGTATAGAACAATAAAAAAAAAAATCACTTGGAAATGTTCTCCAAACACTTTTGCTTCAGTTTTGCGATTTGTTTAATTGGTTCTTTCACTTTTGCACGTTCAACTTTGCCTCAAATGCATCCGGCTTCCGTGAGCGGGAGGTCGGCCTGCTTTCAGCGGCGTCGAACCATTCATGAAGAAGTAGGTACATCATATTTACATTTTTGATTTCAGTATTGAGGAAGTTCGAAATTTTAAGTCGGAAATAGTAAAGATTGATATTTTGACTGTGATGGGTAAAAAGTTCAAAGTTTTTACTCGGACATGAAAACTTTCTAGAAATGAAAGACAATGGAAAATTAAAAAAATAATTGACAAGGAAAATTTTGAATTTTTGACCGCGCTATAGGAAAAATTGGAACTTTTGACTTGGTCTTTAAGAATTTGACTTTTGGTCCATAATGTTTATTTATTTTGATTTTTGAAATGAAATAAGAGATCTGAAAAATTAAATAAAAATAATTAACAGTTTGAAATTTTGAGTTTTTGACCCAGGTATGGACTTAAATTGGAACATTTGACTTGTTCTTTTGAAAATGTTGCTTTTTGACCAGAATGTGAATGACAAATTTTCATTTTGGACCCCATTATGGGAAAAGGTTTAACATTTTTACTCGGACATGAACAACCTTCTAGAAATGAAAGACAATGGAAATTTTGAAATTTTGAGCTTTTAACCCAGGTAGGGACTAAAATTGTAACATTTGACTTGTTCTTTTGAAAATTTTACTCTTTGACCAGAATGTGAATGACAAATTGTCATTTTAAATTGGAACTTTTGACTTGGTCTTTAAGAATTTGACTTTTGGTCCATAATGTGAATGACAAATTTTTATTTTGATTTTAGAAATGAAATAAGAGATCTGAAAAATTAAATAAAAATAATCAACAGTTTGAAATTTTGAGTTTTTGACCCAGGTATGGACTAAAATTTGAACATTTGACTTGTTCTTTTGAAAATGTTGCTTATTGGCCAGAATGTGAATGACAAATTCTCGTTTTGGACCCCGTTATGGGAAAAGTTCAAAATTTTGTCTCGATGCTCGCGTTGTTTTTGCGCTTAGCTGGGTTTAATAAAATAATTCTTTACGTCCTTAGACGATAGTTCTGTTGGAGAGTACCACTGAATGGTCATGAAATGCCCCAACGTAACTTAGAATCTGGCGTGAAAATTTGACTCGCAAGTGGAGTTGGTATTCAAAATGGCCTAAGAACCATTCCGCATGTATCGACTTTCGTGGGCTTTTGGTAGGATTGCTGCCAATTGGAGATACATATAAGCATTCTTTGTCGTATCCAATCACCTGAAAGATTGGTAAAAATTTGAATGAAAAAAGCCTCTGAGAAATGTGACCAAGTGATGGATTTATATTGACAGAGCTATTTTCCAAAAAGTTTTCTGTAATTTTTTCGAAATTACACACATTTTTGGAGTCTATCACTTTTAGGAATATGTATTACATTTTCTTGTCTTGTATTTTATTTTGGACGTAAACCAGAAAATTCTGGCCAGGCTTGGTAAATTTTGCGGCGACAAATTCTGAACTAAATTTTCAATTCTTAGGTCAAGTCCGTTATGCCTTTCATATTATATAAGGCATGTTTTTTGAGCTTCGATCTCATCAAAAGCAATGTAAAGTAGGATTTTCAGCCTGCAATTAGAACAACTACGATTTACTTGACACTTCTCACTTCTCCTACTTTACTTTGCTTTTGACGAGATCGAAGCTCAAAAAAACACGTCTATAGTTAGTTGCAATAGATCGAGAGCCTTAGAGGGTACACTTAGGCAGCTTACACTCGCCACCCTCTCATTTAAAATAATGAACCTTAAGGTTTAAGTCTTTCTTTCAATACTAAGATTTAGAGATTAGTCCTGAAAATATTTTGTTTCCTGTCTTTTCTTTCTGATTTCTGTTAAAAAGAAAACAGGTCCGTAACAAGTCCGACCAAAGCCCTAGCTCTTCAAAACCATTCGTTTTTAATTTTTTTAAAACGTCTAATTGAGAAGCCCTTGCTTGACATTTATACTCTGGGATGTTTGTCAGACGTTCGCGTTGAAAATTGTGTTTTTCCGGGGATTTAACCAGGGACCCCTGGTTTAGTAGTCCAACACACTAACGACTAAGCACTTACTCACCCTTCTGTTAGTTTTCTTCTTTCATTGTGGTTGTTTGTTTACAATTCGGAGAACAAAAGTTTCCTGTCATTCTTTCCAAGCAAAATTCTGACGTTAAATTGTGGTCCCGTAAAAAGCCAGAGATTCAGTTAAGACTGTCAGAAATGCTATTTTCTAAAACAAATACTAGTATTTTGTTTAAGATAGTTTTCTGGCGTTTTTCTCTACGAAAAATTCTGACGTAATATTGGACAGTCACATTTGCCAATAAATTCTGACGTAATTTTGGACAGCCAAACTTTCAGGGCCTTACTAATATCATTTTTAACATTCACCTTATATATTTTCTGGGTCACAATATGCAATTTTGTATGCACAATTTCGCCATTGTCAGGGCGACACTAAAACGGATTATTGGTATCGCGGTCGGACAAATTCTGATCATACTCCAGACTCTCATATGTTCTGCGGCAGTATTCACTCGAGAGTGCACTCTTTTATCTACCTGGTCGATAGATATTTTGGAGAAAAAAAGTGGTCAAAAACTAGTCAGTGTTGCCACTAAAAAAATTAATCCGGTCAAAACTGACGGAATGCCCGATTTTTATTTTTGTAAATTCGGTGAAAAAATCCGATCAAAAGTTAAAAAAAAAAAAACAATTTTCGACCAGAAGTCCGGTCAAAAATGGAATATAGTAATATTAAAATTAACTGATACTATACAAATCTAAAATCGAATAAAATAAATTTCACAATACAATCGCAATACGGTGACAAAAACCAAACATCAAAGAAACAATTTTCCCAAAACAAAAGGTTCGTTCGTGTGCTTTTAGCATAGAAAAATCAAAAATGTCAAATCTCAAAAATCGACAGAGAAATCTCTCAATTTCAAGAGAAGAACTTGACCGGTTTTCTTACAAAAAGTTTAAGAAATGTCATTTCGAAATTTGACAAAGTTCTATATTTAAATGCACCGTGTACAAAATAAGTTGGAATTAAGTTTCTTATAAGTTAAATACCTATTAAACTTACCATTTTGAATGAGCTTATATGTTCTGGATCAACATTCAATTAGAACTTCTTCCTCCGACATCGTTGAAGACGAATATAAATAGTGCTTTGACTGTTAAACTTTTGAGCTGTCACTTAGTTGTCAGTTTTCATTTTTAATTTTTCAGTGAGTCGAAATTCGGCGAGTAGAAAATTACGAAGAAATTAAAACAGGGTAAATGGATTGCTCTCTAATTTCTTAAAATTTTCTCAGTCGCATTCGCACAGAAAATAAACAAAATTTAAAAATCAAATGAGACTGCCGCGTAGAACTGCTTTGTTCTAGGATTTTTCACAATAAATTGTTTGCTGTATGATATTGTGGGCGTGTTCGTTAAGTATGGCCAAGTTTCATTCAAATTAAAGAAATCTAGATATCTTTTTGTCTAGTCATGCAATAATATTATTTTTCTAGTCAAAATTGTTACAGAATTTTTTATTTTCGGTAAAAAATCGGTTAGACCGGATTTCTAAACTCACTCCGGTCAGAGCGAAGAGATTTCGGTCAGATATGACCGGAATCCGGTCATCATAATGACAACACTTGTCAGTAATGGCACGAATTGTTTGCCCGCTAGGTCGATTAAGTTGTCAAAAGCTTCCCTGTCATTTGTGCCCTCAAAAAATCTGACAACAAAACAAAAACCGACCTTATGCTCCTTTAGACTTCATGAACGCAGCTCTCATCTATTCCGTCTTTGATTGGATAAACACTATCTTTATTGCAAGGGCTCTGCAACAAGGTTTAAAACCTAATGTGGTGGCTTCGTAAATGCCATGAAGAGGGTCCAAATTTTTTTTCTTATCATCATCTGACACGCATTTCCAAATAACTTACATTTTTAGCGCCTAGAACTTATTATATTTCGACTGATTTCAGTGTCTCGATCCTTTGTTATAAATGCCCAAACGGTACCACTGGTTGAGTCCACTTACGGCGCACTTTAAGGATTGCAGTGTTATGAGTAGAAACAGGAGCACAGTCCTGGATTTTAATCTGTTCCACGGGAAGTGTACTAACCAAATTTCACAAATCCCCCATAAATATTCAGTGAAAGTGAGTCGCACTAAAATCGATTATCCCCCCAGCACCGGCTTTCGACGCTCGTGTGTTTTTTTGTTGGCTCCTAATTTATCGCTGCTCGCCTGTATCACAATGTCTGCGGAGCTCGCGCACAATTTAAATAATTATCCCTCGCGATGACGGTTTGCACAGATATGGCCATCTGTTCCGGGGCATTGATTTCTCATCAGGAAAATTCATCAAAATTATTTCCGGTTGTTTTTCTTTCCCCCTTCCCCCCCGACGCCCTGCCCTGTCCGTGCAATTGAAAGCGTTGTTTTTATTCCCGTTCCTGGTCTGTAGGGAATAACGAGGTGCCGCTATGACGTATAGTATCGGATTAAGCGGCGCATATACACGTCTACATCTGCTGTTGGCACTACCATCATCAGCATCGTGGCCATCATCGTATCATCATCCACATTCACATCGTCATCATTACATGTGAGTTGAGCTTAAGCCAGCATAAAGCGTACGCTGTACTTCGGTTGGTTGGTCCAGTCAGTAGTGAGAACGTGCTTGTGGGACTGCAAGGGCTACCATAATGTATACGCTCCTATATGTGCGGGTTGTGAAAATGCAAATTTGCTCGCTCCGTTGAGCTTGAAAATAAAGCTTGTTGCCTGTGCAACTATACTCGTACAGTGTATGTGTGAACTACTCGTTCAGTGTTTGCATAATGTGTGTTTTTGTGGGATCGGATATCCCTTTTTTCATTTAGTTAGTTTTTCCACATATTAACTGTTGTTTTTCGTATTTTTCTACGCGAAACAGCTGCAGGCTGATGATTCGCATTTACCGAGGTTAATTACGGATGTGGAATTAATGGAACAAGTTATTGAGAACGAAGCAGACTGTTGGACAGAGTTCCGACACAAAATTGAATAAATTATCGCAAGTATGCGGAAAAAATTGTATTTAATCGTGTTAAAGTTTTCTGAGCCAAAACCCCCGGCAAGCAAATGGGTTCTCAATTGGAAATGTATTCCATCATCATTAGCAGCGAAGTCTGTATCAAATGCCAACAGGATGTTGATCATATTTTGCGTTGTTTATGTCGATATCCTGCAAAGGTACATCTACACGCAATAAATCTCTCCGCTGATGAATAAATCCAACCGAAAAACATTTGTTACCAAATGCAATGTCATTTTTCAAAGTGTACGTACACACGTTGGGCGCCATTTCTCCATGCAGATGGATGGTTTTGCTGCAAACCGTTGTGGAAATATTTTAAATTAATTATTGCTTTACTTTGTAGTGGGGTCCACTTAGTGGCGGGTTGCGCCACCACTAAGCGGGCGAGAATGTAATAGTGCAAATGATTTATGCAATCCAATGAATGTCGGAAGAAAATGCTCAGTCAGGTGTGTTATTATTGCCATTTAGTTGTACAATTGTTCGTTTAAATACATCAAGTCTGCAACGAAACAACAGAAGGTAGAGATTTGCAGATTTGCATTAATTGCAATACAAAATTCAATTGAGAGACTTCTCCAAAATAAAATAAAGTTAAATTGTTGGAACAATAGGTCCGTAAGGAACTCTAGGCCTAGCTTCTCACAGCCAATCGTTTTGTGTGAGTTTTTAATTTTTGGGACGAATGGAAGCGCCATTCAATTGTGTACCGATGGATGAATTGAGGAGGTCTTTCCTGTACAACCAACTGGGTTGTACTCGGATGTAATTTTCCGGGGATCGAACCTGAGATTTTAGTTGCGCTTATTGCAGAATTTTGCACCCTAAACCAAACTAAACGTCAGGTAGCACGCCATTTTCCCTGCTTCTCGTTTTTGTGTCCAGTTCCTTTTTCTAAATGATGCCTGGGGTCGAATCGCGTCGTCCGTGAACGAGCATTACGTGACGGAATTTGACTTTGTTTCACATGTGAAATCAACTTAATTCCGTGAACGTATATCTCGTTCACGGACGACGCGATTCAACCCCAGGGGTTGATGTTCCAACGCGAGCACTGCCGCAAGAAGTAGTATATTTCGATAACTCCACTCAATTACTGGGTTGTTTTTTAGGGGTATATTTTGAGTAGAGACCACTTTTGCGTAAAAAGAGCTAAGCTGATTTCGATTTTAGTCGCGCGTTGAAAACAAAAATTCGAAGGGAATGCAAATTGTTGCAAGCAGTCCAGTCACCATATCCTTATAGGATATCTGCAATATATATCCATTTGTGCACATTACAATTGCTACCCAACGACTTAACTGAATCCCCATCCAGTACAAAGTATTGGCAGTAGCTTATTGCCATTGACACTGTCCATCCATCAGAAACGACCACTGTTCTCTGGTCGCAGTCCTGCCAATTAATGGCATTCACTAATGAACTCTTACGGGAACGCGTCCTTTATCCGCCCCGTGCTCATGCACAAATCTCTTCTCAAGTGCAGATATACTTATCGGCTTCAGAAGTTTTTTTTTTTTTAAACAACCAGCAGCTGCACTTTACAGCACTTAAATATTTGCTCCCCTCTTACATGGCGATTACATGGCAATGCGATTTTAATTGCATGGCGATTGTATAAAAAAAATCGCAGAAATAAGGGGTCAAACAAATCCAACTCTCACTCACTGGATACTTATGCCCGTTAATACAATCGAATGAGTGAAAGGCTTTTTGTTTTAATTGACTGCAATTTAATGATTGCAGCTCAACTAGATTTGGTTTTTGTTTTCCAATTAATGAAAGGGGGATCAGCTTTTAAAAAACAACTGCAGGTGTGATTAATTTGTTGAATGTACAGCAGTGTTCACGTTTAATCTGCTTCGTTTTTTTTTGGATTTCAATGAGCTTGGCTGCCTATGTAATTGACATTCAATTGATTCTCTAAAAGAGTAGTTTAAGGTATGGTAATCCACCCAGTAGAAGGACGAATCAAAAAAATATAGCAAAAAGCCGACTTTTAGCACGCAGGACTCTCTCAGGCGTCAGGCGCACGATTAATGGGTGTGTGTGTTTTTTTTTTCAATTGTAATAGGTTAGGTTAGGTTAGCGGGCTGGCGAGGCAGGGGAACCTGTACCGCCGCACTTAGATCAATGTAGATCCGTTGTGATGCCCATGGGGTTCTAATGACCACCATACCGAAGATAATAAAAATCTACTTAAGTCTTTTATGGACTTCTCAGAGAGGTCATCTGAGTCTTCGAAAAAATGTCTTCCAAATACACTGTATCTGATGTGGCAGAGTGCCGGGCAGTGACAAAGAAAGTGTGGAGTGTCCTCATGCACATCCTCATCTGCGCGTCTTCTGCACAGGTTATCAGTAGTGATTCCCATTTTCTTGGTGTGATACTTCAACATGTCGTGTCCTGTAATAATGCCTAAAAGAGAGGATAACGATTGTTTTCTCATTTGTAGAATTCTTTCTGTCTTCTGTTTGCAATAGAATGACCACATTTTCCTGGTTATGACACACGATTCGAGTTTACTCCATCTATGGTTCTTCGCTGCCAGTATTTTGTTTTTAATTTCCTGTTTGAGATTGCAGGGAGGGGTTAATACTATGGTAACGGCCTTTCTTGCCAGCTCATCAGCTTTTTCACTACCGGGCACTCCTTAGTGTCCGGGAACCCAGCAGATTCTTACGCTCTTCGCGACAGCGACTTACAAGCTTAGATTTTATTTCAACGGCAGAGATAGCTCTTATTGCCGCTTGGCTGTAAATGAAGAGAGTGATATCTGCATGAGGTATCGCAATCATTGCAACTTGTTTTGCAGCTGTTGTCACTGCCAGAGCTCAGCCTGGAACACGCTGCTGTAGTCAGGAAGTCTGATTGAACTGGACAGACCAAGTACTTCAGAGTAGAATCCCGCTCCGACGCCAACATCCATCTTGGAACCATCTGTATAGATGTGTATTGTTGATTCGTTTGTAAGCGGTTGTAAATTTTGCCATTCCTCTCTACTGGGGAGGTAGGTGACAAAAGGTCGTTCGAAGTCTAGGCGGGTAGTTGTATAGTCTGTGCATACATTGTTTCCCACATACTTGTTGAGAATCTGCGCGTGACCCGTTTGGCTGTGTTTCCAGCTCTTAGTCTGGCTTAGTCGGAGGGCGCTATTTGCAGCAGATTGCTGTGTGAAAAGGTCAGGGGGCTTAAGATATAATGTTGCCTCGAGTCCCGCTGTGGGGTTGGTTCTCATTACCCCCGTAGTACCAGTACAAGCCATTCTTTGGATCGATCTTCATGATAGTTTTCAGGTTGGTGGCTTTAGATAGCGCCTGCCACCAAACAAGATTACCATAAGTTAGTACCGGTCGTACTATTGCCGTGTAAAGCCACAATATAATTTTAGGGCTAGGGCCCCAGGTACGGCCAGATATTCTATTGCAGGCATAGAATGCTACCATAGCCTTCTTTGCCCGTTCCTCTGTGTTAAGATTCCAATTTAATTTACGGTCTAAGATTTACTGCCAGTCCGCAGTTCTTCGTCCATCTGTTTATTGTGGATAAAGCTCCTGTTAGCTGATCACTGATAGTGGAGAGAAATTTCCCAGTAGCAAGTAGAGCTAGGCCGTCTGCGTAGGCGACTGCTTTGAATCCACTAAATTCCAGCTTAATCAGGATCTCGTTTACTACGAGGACCCATAGAAGTGGGGAAAGTTTTTCAGCATGCACATTATCCAATTGTTAATAGTGTTGTTCACACTTAAGTTTTCCAGTACTCTTTGGATTGCATCTGATCTGACATTGTTAAAAGCTCCTTCAATGTCCAGAAACGCTGCGAGAGTGCAGTTTCTACGCTTTTGCCATTTAAATAAGCGTGTTGAGCTTGAGATATAATCATCCGGTCTTAAATGATTTCGGATGTGGATGTCGATAAGTATTTCTAATGTTTTTAGAACAAATGAGGTAAGGCTTATGGGTCTAAAGTCTTTGGCGGTTGTATGGCTTCACTTCACGCCATAATTTTGGAACATACCCTAGCTTTAGGTAAGTATTTCTAATGTTTTTAGAACAAATGAGGTAAGGCTTATGGGTCTAAAGTCTTTGGCGGTTGTATGGCTTCACTTCACGCCATAATTTTGGAACATACCCTAGCTTTAGGCTACTAGCGAATATGTTTACCAGATGTGAAGCTATTAGCTTTCCGCATTTTTGTAGCATCTTTGGAAAGATGCCATCGATGCCAGCGGATATACCGTTATCATTTCCGATGGAATAGCATGGTCAATGAAGTTATCCCGGAAAGTGCGTATGAAGTAGAAGTTCGAGCGTTTCGTTACACGATTCAGTCCATTGGCCATTAGAGTCATTTATGGACCCCATTGCGATGGGGTCTGTAGCAAGGATTTCAATTGTAATAAGTCAAATGTAGTCGATGTCTAGATGTCATCTAACGTACTGAAGAGCTCTGCGATGACGTACAGACAGTAGTGGATGGTGGGGAAACCAAAATGGGCTCAAATCAGCTGTCAGCTGTCAAAGTGATTGTCACTGGAAAATGTTTTGTCAATTTGATACATAAAACTAAAGATCCGAAAAAATGAAAGAGACTCGATGGAAATGTTACCTGAGCGTCACAATTCCTGCTCCGTAAACCTCTTTTGTGGTTGACATTGTTTCCCCGCAGAGGTCAAGCGCCGACAAAAACTACCCACTGCGCTAGGTACTTACCACCCCAGCCGAGACCTACATTATGGCCCAAATCAAAATAAATCTCATCTCTTTAGCAGAGTGTGAAAATATGTGACCTACCATTTGCGACTCGAACGACCCCAATCACTTACAATAATTCACTCACTTCAAGTTCGATTATTTCAATATGACTCTCAATCTATTCCCCGAAATGTCAAATCGCAATCCAACCTCTCCATTTACACCCCAATATACCCACCCCGACATCTATCTATTCATGAAATATTCTAAACGATCTCACATGTGGTGCGCCCTGCAACAGAGACCCAGAGAGGGAAAGAGCAACCCTGCAACGAATATGTTACACACTGGCCTCCTTATTTATGCTGCCCTCCGATATCCCCTCTATTACTAACAATATATCATTACCTCATTTGATTCTTGTGTGGGGCAAATAAGCGGAACAAAATTCCATCCATTCCTGCACCCACATCAATTCTTTGGGGAATAATGGATGGGAAATTTGTTTCGCCACCTTCACTGTTGTGCTGGCCTATAGGGGTTTTTTTTTTTTTTTTTTTTTGTTGGCCCTTTTCTTGAACAAAAGAAACGATTGTCCTTTTATGTGTAATAAATGTGATGATATACTTTATATTTTGTAGCAACCACCTCCGCACACATGTGTATTTTATTGCTTATCATCATCCTTGGGTCGTTTTTCACTCGACGACGACGACGAGGTCCTTGTTCCGTTCGATTGTCTGAGCATTTAGGGATTTTATTTTTCTTTCGGGGGATTTATGGTCTTTTGCCAAAGCGAATATAAAAAGGAAATATGTAAGAAAAGTGGAAGAGAGTGTATATGGATGAGGTCCAACCCGACTCGTTAGCCTATCGATGTAGGATGTAGGGCCGAATGGCGTAAACGGCTGTCCGATTAATCTGGGATGCGGGTGCGATTTGGAGCAGTGGACTTCTGCAGGAGCAACATTGTTTGGGTTTTAATGATCCTTTAAGGGGTTTCGATTAATCTAACTCTGTCATGCGGTATAAAGTGGTCATTGTCGGAATTAAAGTTCGATGTGGATGGGTTTCGCAGGCGGGTAAGGGATTATGAGCGACAGATGTGTCGTATGACAAAGCCATGGTTTGAAGAAGAGGGGTTGCTTCAAACAGACAAATGCAAATTGTAACTTCTGAAGGGCAAACAAATTTCTTTCAAATTTCTATGTACGAGGTACGGGCAGATTTGAAATTTAAATCGTTGGTGGCCTTGAAGGCCGGCTCAGTGGTGTGCAGAAATACTGAATCTGTTTTTAAGCAAATGATCGGGAATAATACAAATGGTAGCAACTGATAAAAAAGATGATTGGTAAAAGACGCGATTGGTAGAGAATGTAAATGAATTGAAAATTAATTCAAGAAAAATGGTACAAAAGAGTAAAAACGGCTCGTGCTGATCGGAGAAGACAGAGAAATGCAAGTGACTGATGATTTATTAATGAGTTGAAAGCAAACGGTTGCAAACAAAGTGATTGGAAATGAATGCAAGCGACTGGTGATGAAAGAAAAAAGAGTACAAAATATATCATGATAATTGGAGAAAAGTCCAAATGATTGGGAATCCAAGTGTGACTCAAGTGTGATTTTAAAAAGAATGCAAATAAGTAAAAATAAATTGAAATGAATGTATATTAGTAAAAAAGAATGGAGGCGATGTATACAAAATTAGTGCAAACGGCTCCGGCTGCTCGGAGAAGAATGTGAATATGATTTTGAATGTGAAAAGTGACAAAAATGATCAAAAGGTCAAAAGGTCAAAAGGTCAAAAGGTCAAAAGGTCAAAAGGTCAAAAGGTCAAGGGGTCAAAAGGTCAAAAGTGATGAAGGTCAAAAGGTCAAAAGGTCAAAAGGTCAAGGGGTCAAGGGGTCAAAAGGTCAAAAGGTCAAAAGGTCAAAAGGTCAAAAGGTCAAAAGGTCAAAAGGTCAAAAGGTCAAAAGGTCAAAAGGTCAAAAGGTCAAAAGGTCAAAAGGTCATAAGGTCAAAAGGTCAAAAGGTCAAAAGGTCAAAAGGTCAAAAGGTCAAAAGGTCAAAAGGTCAAAAGGTCAAAAGGTCAAAAGGTCAAGGGTCAAAAGGTCAAAAGGTCAAAAGGTCAAAAGGTCAAAAGGTCAAAAGGTCAAAAGGTCAAAAGGTCATAAGGTCAAAAGGTCAAAAGGTCAAAAGGTCATTACGTCAATAGGTCAAAAGGTCAAAAGGTCAAAAGGTCAAAAGGTCAAGGGTCAAAAGGTCAAAAGGTCAAAAGGTCAAAAGGTCAAAAGGTCAAAAGGTCAAAAGGTCAAAAGGTCAAAAGGTCAAAAGGTCAAAAGGTCAAAAGGTCAAAAGGTCAAAAGGTCAAAAGGTCAAAAGGTCAAAAGGTCAAAAGG